>JAYRBW010101569.1:0-19433 GCA_036023295.1 Invenusta paracnida
ACAAAGTTTATAATGTTGGGAAACGAAAACATAATGCTTGACTACATTTTGTTCCCACATATTAGAATAAGGGTTAAAATAAAGTATTATCTAAATTTACCTACAATGTAGTTTCGAACAATTTTACAATGAATTTGTAGTGACCATAGCATGTTATTAACGTTTAATAAAATCCTAATTATGCCTTCAAAAGTTGGATTTATAGTGAAATTTGAAACAAAGAAACTGCAGGGTTCGACTACATTTGGGTACTCTGCATATATTTGAAATTTTGAAACAATATATACATATATAATATACTATTTTTATACAATTTATGTATGGTAGGTATTCTAGTAAGTAGTTAAGAGACATTGGCACATATGTATATGCCTAAACGAAACAATTGTTAATACAGCTATACACCTGCCCTTAGCGCACATTACAAAAATAAAATAATGGCAGTCAAAGAACTTTTTTATGTTTTGTAGGAATATATAGCCGAAAACGTACCGTGAAATTCTACCAGTCGATAATAAACTGAAATGAAAAACCTGGTGAATAAGAATCAGTACAATCACAGATCCCACTATCTTACTAATCGATATGATAGTATAAATATAATATATATATTAAATGTATATTATATTATAGTTTTGCCAAATTGTTATCTATACAATATAAAAATATACCTGCTTTTCTATAAACATTGGAAGAAATACTTTTCTCGGTTCTCTATATGTAGCTGCGATAAAATATGAATATAAAATTAAAATAAATAGCAAAAATTCTGCGTTTAAAAACACTATCGTTCATTATATGTGTTGGGGTGCAAAATACACCCCACACGACAACTCTAGAAATATGTGTAGGAAGTCGTGAATTATACAAACATTTTTAGATAATATTATGTGTAATCTTGTCGCACTTTAAAGGTCATAAAAGCTGAAATACTCCACGATCAAATAATATCAGTTATAATACTTCAAATATATCTGAGGTGCCAATTATGCATCTGTTAACGAATTTGTTTATTTATTAGTCAGCAAATAATAAATTATCAATTTAGCATACTATACGATCCGAGAATACGTACAAATCTAAAAAAAAGTTTATTTGTATATTTTCCTTTTTTCTAAAATACGCTGCAAACTAAATTACTTTATTTGGGTACCTATATAACTTTACAGTAAAAATTAAAAAGAAGTAATATTTTACTCTGGGCTCATTTTCAGATAAATTGGTGCATTTAAAAAAATGTCCAAAAATAAAACTTTATTTTTACTAATTAAGTTTTTTAATCTTTATAAAACAATTACATATTCTATTATTCGAATTATTTTCATTCGGACCTTATCCGGTTAAATATTTTTGAAATTAGCCATATACTAAATTATGCATGTTAATTTGGCCTAAAATAGAGGCATTACATTTACACACTTCAATTCTACATATCTACAAGTATTTATCTGCTCAAAGGAAAATAACTATATATCTATAGGTACCCATGTTTATTATGTCAATATTTAAGAATTCAAATTTATTTTATAACTGTGCTAGCTCAGATAATAAATTTATAAATAACGAAAATTACTAACTTTAGATTATATATGCTATTTTTAAAGATTACTTACCACGAGACTTGCCGTAAGTATTATTTTTTAATAGCGGCAAAAATTAGCACCATGACGGAAATTACATCATAATGTATAAACCTCTTTTACTCTATTTAAGTTATTAATAATTTAACTGATTAAAATATGGTATTTAAAATGTTAACTAAATAAGAATACAATTGATTTCTTATGAATAAATAGGTATATTTTTTAATTAGTTATATTAACGTAAATCAGATGAGTTTATTAAGGACACTGATATTTTGCTAATTTTTCTGATTACAATAATATAAGTTTCAGAAAAAATAACTATCACTATCAGGTATATATATCAGGTAAAAGTGACTCACTCCAATGAGAATAACTTACAGAAATGAATAGGCACAGCTGTTTTATCCTTACTCACAGAAGTCTATAAAAGTAGCTTTAAAAACATGTGTATACTCATATTTAGAAAATGGACAATATTCAAAATATGCGGATTTAATAATAACAGGTGTCATAATCAGTATGTTTACCCCAATCATCAAAAACAAAATAACGATGTTTTACTGAAGTCATGCAATAACCGTCATTTCGGACTGCAAAATAAGGACCCCTTAACTGAAAAATATATGAAATACGGAAAGGAAGTTTTTTTATAAATAAATAATATATGAACTCTTCTTAAAATGTATATTTATATTTAAAAAAAGAGAGGTATGTATATTATATACACCCTACTAGTTTAAAAGCAATATTAGCTGTTAAGGTAAGCTGTCAAGAATACCCACCAAATAATACGCGTGTCGAAAGAAGCACGACTCATAGACTGGCATTATTAATGTGTTTATAATTTAAAAAGCAAATTTTATAATTCATCATTAGCAAATTCATTTAAGCATTCACAAATTATTATATTTTTTGTTATTCTACTTTCTATAAAAAAAAAACATCTTTAAAATTGAACAATCATTTTTTAACCTCACACTTTTTCAAGACCGATATCTATATATTATAGTGTAATTAGTTATCATGTTAAGATTATATGTACATTTATTTGAAATATGCATAATATATAGCATATTTATAAACAATGCAACAAAGATTATTAATTTGTATAAGTTATACATAATTATGTTTATACATTAGTAAATGTAATATGGCAAAATTAAGCTTTATCAAATAGTTAAACGTTAGTAATTTGGGATAATGTAATTATTAAGTGTGTGTGTTTAATAGATGTTTAAAAATTATTAGTATTGTATGATAATATATAATAAAAACAATCAATGAATAACCACGTGTTTTATTTCGGGATACTTAAAAACAAAAACTGGAAATAAATTCGTAGTAAAGACAAAACATAATGTACAAAATGCAAAATCAATCAACCAAGTAGACAAACATTAAGTTTCAGTTCTTACACCTAGAAGGTATTACAAGTAAATTTATATGATCATTGCATGAAATTATTGTAGCATGAAGTGTTATATGAAGGTGAAAACGAACTATTTGTCGATATTCTCTGTACAATTTAACTGATAAATTGATGTCCTTTTTAACAAAATAATTAAAAAACCATATTTTTTATTCTGCTAAGATGTAATAAATTGCAAAAGTGTATGTACAAATTGTCATAAGTAAGCAATATATTTATTTTTCTCCAAAACCTGTGGAAAATACTCCGGATAAAGAGCAACAATGGATTCGACTATACGTAATGTATGCATATAATTATGTACCTTTATACAATCATTTCAAAAGCAAATAGATTTGTGAAAATATATTGACGCTTCAATTCAAAATATACTTTCTACTATATTTGGGATTAAAAATTAGTCATTAAATAAACAGTGGCAAAACATGTCGAATCGATTTCATTATTACCACCATTGTACTGTATTAGATCGACAACTTAGCTTATCTAGCAGTAAATTATTACTTCTTTCTCTTATAGATCTTCTTGGACCCTGCATCTGGGACAGAAGAGTCAACAGGAACAACCTTAATGGAATCATCACAATCTTTATATTCATTGATTTTCCTCTTATTTCCCTTATCTTTTTTATTTGACACATTGTCAACTTTCTTCTCGACTAGAGTCTTCTTCTTCTTCTTTTTCCCCTTGCTCTTTCCGCCGACCTCCTTGTCGTTATTTACAGAAGATACAGGAACACCAGCATGCTTCTTTCCATTATCACTTGTTTCCTTTTTCTCTTTTTTCTTGGACTCACACACAGCTTTCCACTCGACTACAGTCTTTTTCTTCTTCACGTTGATCTCATAATTTTTCGACAAACAGTTAGGAACAATAAGTAAACTGCCGGCAAAGAAAGAGTTAAAGTCCACATCTGCGAGATTCACAGAACCAGAAGCACTAGCTGGACTTTCCATTCTTCCATCACTAATGGTCGTAGTTGTGTTGGGGCGCTGTGTAGTTGCTTGTGTCAGAGAGGAATCGGTTTCCGTCATCATGACGTCATCAGATGTGTTTCGGGTTGTTGACGCTGCGCCAGTATCCTCCGTTACAAAGCTAAACAAGAGAGTAAGAATGAGGGTATATTTAATCAATTTCCCTGTTACTAATGAAAATAAGTCAACGTAACAGTTGGGTAAATAAAAACTATAAAACCAAACGTAAATGAAAATCTAAATAGCATATACAAAAACTCAGAAATAATAAGATTTTTACACATATTTTACTGCATCAGCACAGGTGAAGACGATTACGTTAAAATACCTACAAATAGTTAAACAATCATTGTAGGAAGAAAAGGCCACTCATATACTCTTTAAGAAGTCAATTTCGAAGCTAGTATTCCTTCTTTTTTATGTTTATGGAAATAAGTTACAGCTAAAATTGCTATTATTCATAATATCGTCTAAAACATTATTTTAAAAAGGAACTATTAAACGTTTAGGCAAAAAATATATATGGCACCTTAAAGTAAATTTTAAGCCAGAATTTTCAAATCAAATATTCTAATATCTTGTTGTTATAGAGTTCCAATATTACATTCTCAAACTTATTTTCACTCTAAAAATGGCCGCAAGTTTAGAAAACATTATTGGTTATAGATACATATTAATTCTATAATGCATTTAATAAAAGAAAGTAAAACTGTAAAGAAATATCGATTATCATCACTTTTAACGGATTCTCGAGTCGGTATAAATCAGGGAATAAAACAATTCGGCTGTGACAGAATGAGGTCACTGACTGGTATAAATTTAACACAGAAATGCATGTATTACACAGTTTATAACTTTCTGATTAATATATCCGAAAAGCTAGATTTGTTTTATAAGACTAAAACGAAATAATACTGTACATCACGTTTGCTTAAGATTATGTCAATTGGACTGTGTAAACGATAATAAAATAATAATATTTTTAAAATAATATAAATTAACTCAAAATGTAATTAAAATATTAACGACGATTAAAAAAAGGTTTTCTTTTTTTTACAAAGTAATACAATTTGCCATTTTTTCATAATAAGTAGCATCTATGTGTCTCACAATTATGTATGCATTGTTCAATCAATAAAAGGGCCGTCGGAGACTTACGGGAATGGAATTAGAAGGGCAGAATATAATTTCAGTATAAAAATCGATATCACCAAAGCAAAAGATTGTTATATTTCAATGAATTCGAAAAAGTATCGGCTATCTATAGTTGAGCAATTTTCTTGGATTTATAGTTACCTTACCATTAAAACTATCGTCAAAAATCTATTCCGCAAATAAAATCATGAACATATTTTTAAAGATTTTTTTTAAAGTAAGTTTTCAGATTTTCAAGTATAATTCGTTTCGAGAATTTGTTAGAGCGATTTGATCTCAACTGAAGGAAAACCAATAAAACTTTAAATTGCATTATAAATATAATTAACATTTAACATAGCAATATAACTATATTACAAAAATGGGCGAAATAATGTTTAAAAATAGGTAGCGTATTTTATTTTGTTTATCAATATGTCTGTACTATTTTGTTTTTGTTGAATTTTAGTCTAGTTGTATTCCTGTTTACATTCTGCTATTATCTCCTTATCTTTAATTGAATTGTACCGTATGTGTCAGTCTGTTTATCGATTTATGTATGTACATATATCCGTTTCTCAGTTTTTTTGCCTGTCTATCAACCACTGTCTTTCTGTGTGTTTGTTTGTCATTGGCAGACTGCTTGTCATGTGGTCTCTATTTGTCTGTTTATTACATAATATGTATAAGAAATAACTATCGTTTTAACTTAACCCTAGTCTTAACCAGTTTATATGCTAAACATTTCAACATTCTACGTATTTAATTTTTACGATTTACGAAAAAAATAGCTTATAGAATTAAATTTTATAGATTGCATCCTAAACCTATCTATGGGAGGTATAATGTCTATTCTTATATTTGAAACATATGTCCCAGACCCCCAATATGTTTCCTTATCTACTCAAATTTGTCCGCGCTGATAACCCCACCCCTTAAAGGCAATATCGAATGGCGACCAGGCGGCAGCTCCGGTCTGTCAGTAGCCCTTGACAATCACCTCCACGCCTCCCAAGTGCCCGACTCTGAACCTGGAGACTCCCCTCCGCATACCCTTGTGCTCAAGCTAGCTGATCTTGGGGACGATGCATTGGACTCGGTGTGTTTGCACACTCAAATTCCACTCTCTTTTTGGCAGACTCAGCTCAAAGTTGTGAGTTCTTTGATTACAAAATAGACGGAATGGGGAGACTGATATTATCCAGTTGAGGATGAATGTTATAAAATAAGTTTAAATCCTATATAGGTATTATTGTATTGCTTATTTAGCAGAGCTTACGAAATATTACATTTGTATTACATCTATTATAAATTTTTGTATTGCATTCACAAAGGTTTTCAGAAAGCTCTACTAAATACAAATTTAATACTCCTCATCAAGATTATCCCTCATTTTCCTTATAATTCTGGTTTATGTCTAAATTAGTTTTTATCTAATCAAATGGCTTATTAATAATACATTTAAAATTATCTTACTAACAGGTTTTAATATAACCAATCTATGAAGATTTTATGTATAGCAATTATAATTATCAATACAAATGTATTATTTGAAATATTTCTTACCTAGAACTTTTTTTTCTTTTTTAATTTTGATAGTTAACTTATAACTACTAATTTTTATTGGTTTTCAAATTTCACCTTACTTTTTTAATTTACCACAAAATAACTATATTGTATAACTTCAAAGTGTCAATTTTAAAATATATAGTAAATTTAATTGATCTAGATAAATATTTAATTTATATTAAATTAAATTATTTAACATCGTCTTTTATAATACGTACAAATAAAATATTATTTATGTTGTATGTTATATTTCTGCATAATATAAACTTCTAAAAAAAAGAGTTATTTAAATTTATCTATATAGTTTCAAGAAATTTTATTTTGTATTCCTATAATTCTAATTTTTCATTTTATATATTTGTACATAAAATGTCAATAAATGAACAAAAAAATTACAATTTTTATATTTCATATTAGTTTGACATCATTTATTTTCGTACTACATTTTTTACACAATTAAGTACGAATATACGGAGTAAATCTAACGGTATTTTTATAATTTAAACCAATAGATTCTAAAGCTCTATTCTAATTAATTCAGCAGTTCTATTTTACTGCTATCTTTCATTTCAGTTATCCACGAATGGAAGTCTTATTTTCGCTGGTAAGCAGTTCACCTGTAAAAGTTATCTTGCGTCAGTTCTTGCTCAAATATTAAAAGTAAGCAAACACAATACATGCTATATTATTATTCTATATTTCCACTACATTTTTATTATTTGTTCTCTGTCTTAATCTGTTTTTAGTCTCGATTATGCAAACGGAGTCCATCTCTCAAAGTTGAATGTCACTGGTGTAATCCATCACCGAACACCACCTTCGATTTGCACAACTGGCTTATTAAAACTAGTGCGTAATTATTGCTTATACTACTGACTCATTCTACAAGTAGTGTGTTATTTTTATGCATATAAATTCTAATTTTAAATTGAATTATTTTCAGACATTCTGCTACCAGTTGGAGCTGAGAGCACCTTGATAAACACACATCACATAGTCGTCTTGGACAACCTTCAGCGTATCTATGATCAGCCTATTTTTAGCGAACTTTTATCCATTCTTCAGTCAACAGGCTTACAAACAGACACTATTTGTAAGTTATTATACTCTTTTGATGTTAATCTTATTGTCAAAAGCACTGATTATTTAATCCAACGGGGTGATCGTAACGTAAGCATTGATACGTTTGTGTTAGATAACAAATTGGTGTGATCAACACAAACTTTATCTTTCGGTGTTAGATAAAAAGATATGACTTTTCTATCCATTTTTAACTTTTCATAAGAAACATTTACAAATATTTACAGTTCATTTTTGTAATAGTTATAATGTAATTATACTAAATCAATTTGTAGTATATAGAAAATCTTTTAATTATTTTTTCTCGATATCATAAATAAATCACATGTTCTACCTTTTGGGCAAAAATAGACTAGTATTCAAAGTATTCTACACTAATTTTAATTGTAAATGCTAAAAATCGTACAGTGAAATATTTAACATAAATACAAAGCTGATATTTAAAAGAATAAAAATGACCAATTTTGCCTCAACCTAAGGAATTGTATATATATATACATCAATTAAATAGTTTGGAAAAGATGCACTAGTAATTTCATTATAAATAAAAACTGCTATATTTCCTTATATAATATGTAATTAAAACAATTTATAATAATTAAATTATCTGTTAGCAAATAGCCTTAGGGAATATATAAATATTGCACTCTCTCACTGCTCCGACATAACTTCAATTTATTTTAAAAGACTGCAGTAAAGCTTAATTTATCTTTTGGTCAAACAAACAGCTATTGTTTTTTATGAATTCATTCTATTTTATTGATATATCGATGACGGTCATACCAAAGTATCTTTATGTTACATTGGGTGCCTCTATACTAGTCTCTATATGTTAACATTTATTTAAATGTAAACCGCTTATTTGTGGTGGCGAGACTATGCTCACGAGTTGAAGCGTTTTATTCTAAATATTTCTTCTATAAAAAAACTGGTGTACACAAAATTTATTGACACATATAAACAATGCAACAATTTTATACAAGGACATACATTAATTGGTGATATTTTAAAACTATTTTCTTTTCTAGACTTATTTTGACCACTCCTTTAGAAGTGGTTTAGAAGCGTTTAATAATATAAAAAAATGGTAGGTTAGAAATTTTTATTTATAGGAGTTTGCTCTCATTTTAACGAGAAAATTTCGAAAAACATTACAATATGAAACATTGTTATGGAAACGATTAAAAATGTAAAAGAATTTAAAAATTATGAGGAATTAGTGGTTATACCCCATAAAGTATCGATTATAATTCCTTTCCGAACAAAAAACAAAAGAAACAAAAATAATTTAAGACCTCGCTTCTAACAGACTACAACAAACATAAGTTTTTTTATCACGCTGCCCAATTTGGAGATATGTGTCGCTCTATTCAAACTTTACTCAAATGTTATCATTATATTTATATTGTATACATTTTTTAATGTAATTGCGTATATTAATATGGATCTTATCTTAAGCCATTGTAATTGTCAAATACTTTTATTTTAAAATTCAACATTATACAATGAACCAAACGTGCAGTTAGATAAATTATTTTCCGATCTATTCATTAATTTAAAAAATGGCCGAATGTATCTATTTGATTAAATACGCTAGATAGCATTCAATTTAAAAATTTTATATTCGCGCTGTGGGAAGTGTAATGTAGTAAACATTTTAAAATATATTTTGCCTTGCTTGTATGAGAAATATCAATTAAGTGTAAAGGATTATTTATCGAAATTGTTATTTATTGCGTTTATATTTAAAAAAAATCAAATTTATCATTCGGTAGTTCTTTACGCAACGAAGTACACCAAAGAATAATTTAAACTCGTTTTAATTATATTATTTAAAAAAGCGTAACTAAAATGACACACTTTACAAAATTGACTCTACAAGTGCAATTAAATGATTTGAATTTCATAGTAGCTTCAACTTTTCTGTGTACATCTATAAAAACGCATATTTAGCTTTCAGACATGATATTTATACAGTAATAAAGATATGTGCATGGAAGTAAGTTTACCGTCAACTTCTTTCTAGAAGGAAGTAGAAAAGCTATGGAAAATAGCCCTACTTCCCTCCATGCCATGTGCAATAGTACCATCACTGCAGCTAATAACAACATTCCAAAAGTCATCATCAGACGCAAAAACATTGTCTGGATGTCCCCTAGACTTCAGACAGCTATCAAAGAAAGGAACCGACTGCGCAGAAACCCCCAAGGAAATAAAGAAACCTGGAAGAAAAAATGCCAAGAGGTGAAAACAATCACTACAGAAGAAAAAGAACGCAAATGAATTTTCCTGGAAAGCTCAGATCTGAGCAACGATGGAACAAAAATCCACAAAGGGGCAAAATCCCTCTCAGCAATGCCCCTTACCAAGCTATTATCAAAGATGGGAATGAACTGCATAGCAACAACAAAAAGACGGTGGCTTTTTGTACCTTCACTCTGACGTCAGCAAACTAACTTTCACAAAAAAACGCATGACTAACCGCGCTGTGAAGATATGATTACGAGAGTATCGCACTGATGAAGTAGAGCATAGCCAACAACTTTTCTGTAGGTTAGAACTTGAATCCATTGAAAGCACTAAAACTAATGCAGCCCCTAGACCAGATGGCATATGCCCTAGATGATGCCCAAAATATTTCCAAAAGCCTTCGGATCAAATACCAAGAGTTTCTTTCTCACAGTGATAAACTTTTATTGGACTAAAGAAGACTGCGCCTAAGAAAAATGGCGAGAAGCCACCATCGTGCCGCTGCTGAAGCAAGACAAACCAGCCTCACCTCGTGTCTCGCGGAAACCATGGAAAAGATGGTTGCACAACGGCTCATGCATAACACAATAATCAAGAGCTAACTTAGCCCAGATCAGGCAGGTTTGCCCACCAGCTTTCAGAACTGTCTTTGGCCTGCTTGACTATAGCAAGGCGTTTGATACTGTTTGGAGACAAAACTGCTACAAATCTTTATGGAAGGTGGTATGCCTTCAAGATTAAGTAAATAGATCAAAGCATTTCTCAGTAATAAATATGCGCGCTGCCGTATCAACAACAAAACCAGAAAAAAGAAGGTCTTAATGTAATGTTTTTATGAACCCTTTCAGAAACGTCATACTAGTGTATCTTGAATTCTCAATGTACGCAGACGACGTCGCCATTTTGGCAAGACACAACAGGAAAGAAATAATTGCAGAACAAGTACAACAATGGATCATAGCTATTTACGACTGGAGGAATGCAAACTAAACTCACCCTTAATCTGTCCAAATGCGAAATAGAATTTTTAACATCCTCCACCAACAAAACTAAATAGACACCACAAGTATACATTCAAAATACACTCCTGCGCTAAACCCCCTCCAGTTTTCCTCGGCATCAACTTCGACCGTGCCCTCTGATGCAACAGCCTGACATCATGCGCTCATCAAGATTGGGATGGCGAAAAGCCACTTGCAGAAAAATCTTTGCGGCGGAGTAATAATCCGTTATAATCTTATTATACGAAGTATTCTAGATTATGATGCGACAGGATGGCAACCGTGGATCTCAAACAGCAACATGAACTCGATGAACAGAACAAAACACTTGGAAAGCAGAAAATGAACATCGTTGGAAAGTGTACTGCAATCTAATAGGAGGCCATTCAAAGAAAGACAACAAACATCTACTCCAACAAGAATGACATAAACACCATCATTAAACATGAACTTCAAACCGTCATCTACACAGATGCTTCTGCTAATAGTGGCGAAAGAGACAAAGGCAGCGCAGCTATTGTTACCAAAGGAGATCCAAGACCCCCGGAGAGCATGAGAGGAGAAACCAGGGCAGAAAATGGACCTGCTCTTTTGAGACAGAGCTCAGTGCCCTACACCTAGCCCTCGACTGGCTCAACAAAAAGCTAGAGAATTGCAGTCAATGTGTCTTCGTTTGTAGCGACAGTCAAGCGGCACTGATGGCTCTCAGGAGCAGCCCAGCCAATCAAGATCTCAAAACGGACACTCAGAAAACGTCTATAGATGACATCGGCTTCTCTTTGGTGCTGCAGGGGATACCTATAGTATCGCAAAGATCATTGGCAACGAATGAGTTGACAAGGCTACACAGCAGGGGGTAGCGGAGGAAAATAACTCCTGGAAAGTCCTCATGTCAGAAATCAAGGGGCTCAGCAGAAACAGCCCACGAACCGCTCAAAGTCAGATACACAAAACCACAACATCAAATTCTATCCCTCTCCGACAGACGTAGAAATGTGAGACTTACGCAACATACGCTCTGGTCACCACTATAAACTCCAAGCCTAGGCTGTATACAGAGAGGAGGAGGTTTCTGGGAGAAACCAGCATATGTCATCGGTACGGCGAAGAAGATGAAGATGTCACGCATTGGCTGCAACGTTGTTTCGCCACAGCGATGAAGAAAATAAGGATTTTCGGTGGCGTTACCACCTTTAGCGTCTTTCGTCCCTCTGCGATGCGGTCAAGGAGGTAAATGCGTTTGCCGAGGCCACTTTGTAGTCCCGGACGTGTAGATCCGATTCTAACAACAACAAGTCAACCACATGAGCCAGATTTCCCTGATTAAATCGTATGCGACCCTATTGACTAGTAGATTCTAGAGTTACATACAAATAAATTGAAATAATTAACTATTATCATTAAACTATACCGCAGCGTACAATTTTAATAAACCAGCCTAAAAAATGTATATATATTTATAGCTAGTTTCACTTATATTTCTAATCGGCACTACGTACTTGGCTCAAGTGACTTTTATTTGGAATCTAAACGGCATATTATGTAACCATTTATTGTGTCCCTTCGTTTCTCTTTCAGGTTTCGAAAAGAATATATTTTCTCGACCACGCATTTCTCTGCTGGCCACTTGGGATGACGAGGGTAGCGGTGGAGATCCCACCTTCTTACACCACGACCAGCATCGTCAGCCAGCTACCGACACTTGGCTGATGCTACGGGGTGAAGAGGAACCTCTCCTTGGACTGATCCCTCGGCGTCTCTACTGGGCCTGTGCTGCTGTGGACGGTGGTGTGGGGGATGAGGAGGAGGGGGGTGCAGTGCTTGGCTGGGTGGCGGACGTGTGGATTCGTCTGGTGAACTCACTGAGCCGGCTGGGTCTACAAGATGCTCTGGTGGGGCCGGGGGTGTTCCTTTCCTGTCCTGGTGTCAGAGGGGAGGGCCCTACTCCACCCTCAAGACACGCTGTTATTGAGTAAGTATACTGAAAATTATCAATTTATTAGTTCATTTATTTGTACATTAATTGATTCTTTATTATTTTGAACTTATATTTGTTTATAATATAATTAATTAAGTGCGTCAAATTTTTACTCCCTGACCTGTAAATTTACACTCTTAATTACATTTCGACTATTATGTTAATTTACACTAAAATGTGCAAACAACGTTCACTCGAATGTATATCAATTACTTCCTGAATGTCTCAATTTACACAAATGCACCTATAACGTTTGGAATGTCTGTGTTAAGCAGTTTTTTATGTACTTTACTTGATAATATTATCTTATCTTCTATCCAAAACTACCTATTCTTGAAATGCCTTTAATAATTATAGTTTCTTTATATGACATATAAACTGTATTTTCAGTACTTTTATAAAATGTAACGTGTAGCAATTACTGTTCCATCTTATTCTTATTTTAAACAATAGATAAAAGGCATTAATAGGTTTTCTTCCTTATTTGCTTCTGTTTAAAACGATTAGATATTGTTAGCTTACAACTGGCTAGATATTTAGGATATTATACGGAAAAATAATAAAATATTTCAGTTTAATCATATTTTTTTATTTTTTAATCGTCTAAAAGATGATGTAGTATTAATTTTAAGATTCGCCATCAGCTCAAAAATAAACCAGTATTTTATTGCTTATTCAATACTACTATGTATTCGATACTTTACTGATAACATAAATAAGTAGCTAAGAACCACAATCCCACTTCCTCATCACACCAACTGTAGCTGGCTTGTTACCACCTGGAACACTCGAATAGTCCCTCATCTTCGACAGGCCCTGGACCAACCATCACCCGACCCATCATTTAATGATCGTAGCAAGGTCACAGACACTGCTCTCTTTGTTCTCGTCCAACAAGTTGTCATTACAAACTGCCCGCTCTCATCACAAGGTTTTGTGCAATAATATCAGTTTTATTTTTAAGGTTGACATATTATAATATGTTACTTTATTTGCCCGCGCCATAATAATATTATCTGTTTATTGATCTCATATTAAGTGCTCTATATTAAAATGGGATTTATAGATTACTCATTTGAATTTCCTTTTTTCCTTCAACAGAGAGAGAGCAATTATTAGAACTCCTGGATGGTGGGTGCGCAATTCATTACCCCTGGAAAAAGAAAAGATCATCGCTTCAAGATTCACTCGATTCTGATGCTGCCATTGAGTGGTAAATCTTGTCTATCTATAATTTAAAGCAAATCTTATTAATTACCAGTTTTTACATCTTTTTAATTATTATATATTTTGAAAAAATCATAATAATTGAAATCTATTAACAATTTGAAAATAATTACTCCGTTGAATTTAAGTATCAAATTAAGAGAATATTAACGTGTTTAATGTTTTAATCTTATGAAAGTAGACACTTTATAACTTAGAGGTAATTTTATAATTTATCACAATATAAAAACATATATACCAATTAATGACTACAATTTTATTTACACCACAATCCAGCGGCCTATCTCGAGCGTCAAAGCTCGTCAACAACATTTATCAAAACAACAACGATCACCACTATCACCCTTCACCGGCCAATACGTCAGACAGTCAACCTCATACAACACGTCCTCTTGGTAGCAAATCATCATCGACTACGTCACACTCTCCCCCTGGGACCAATCAGGATACAGCATCAACGACTACTATCCTACGTCGGCACGGAGCTACGAGTCCACCGAGCATTATGACGTCATCGGGATGGAGCCGTATCCCAGTGCGTGTTAGCTCAGGGACAGTTTCACCACCACATCCGCCGTCCCTTGGTAGCACAATGTCACCACTGGATGCCAGTTCTGTTACTGAGGGGGGCAAGAACAAATCCGGTGGTGCTGGCTTGACGCGAAATCTACACCAATTTCTCCGACGTAGTGGCCGAGAGGAGGTGTCATAGTCTTTAGCCACGTCTTCCTATACTAATAACAATGTGATAAATAAGGATTTCAAGTTGCTATTTATTAGAAAACTTATTACCTTTATTAAGTAACCAGTTATTAGAGATAGGTATACTTTTAAAAATCTTTGATAAAATTATAATTGTCTGAAAATGAATATATTTATAAAATGCATTTTTGATTATAAATCTGTAAAAGAAAATACTTTCATTTTATTTCATCTTAATTGAGATAATCAGCTTCCTAATGATTTTTTGAGTCTAACTATGGAAGTTGGAGAATTTTTTAAATATTAAAGAGGCCTAAATTTACGGTTTATGTCCGATAAGTCTCCCTTGTACTTATAAGATACCGAACAAACTAAAATTCTGTATATTTGATCTAGCTAATGCAATTTATTTTGTAATTTCTATTCTCCTTCATTATTGCAAACTATATTATTCGAGTTGTGATAGTACTTTAAGATATTCTTTAGGAAACGAATTTTAACACAAAATGGCTTTCATTTTTTTTGCAACGAGCGCCTAAAAGAATTAAATACCCTAATTGATTCTTATTGTACATTTTTATATTAATACGTACATTTCTTTTTTACTGTTTTGAATTTGTTTAAATATCTACAGCACATACATTCTTATTAAAAATCATTTTTTGTTAATATTACACTGTGTAATTATTTATGCAAATTTCAAAGATAGTATATTTACTATAGTACAGTAGCTATTCAGATAAAAATTTAACGATATCTTTCTCTAAATATATTTAATTTTTAGAAAACATTATTATGCTGATATGTGTTTGTTTGACTAAAAAGTTAATTTCAATAAATTACTCGTTTTATATTCATTTGTCTCATTTATTATATTAATAAATATTACCTAAACAATAAATTAAGAATTTCTTAGTATATACCTTCCATTTATAAGCAACATACAGAGATTTTATGTCGACTGCTAGTAAATAGACAGAAATATTATTGTAGGTATATAATTTCAGTAAGCTATCGAACCACTACAATTATAATTTCCCTTAGTACCGGATATATTTTTTGCGCCCATGCTCCTTTTGTATAATATGTTACGTATTTTGTAAATAACTTAATTTCATTCTTCAATAGTTGGTTTTTTATTAATTGTACAGTTTTTTGTTTTCTATTTAATTTGTACGATTTAAATATATTGAAAAATTGTCTGTAATCATTGAAATATAGCAGATATTATTCATTATACGTTTGTTCTTTTCATTGTTTTAATTACGTTTACTTATTATTCTTTATTTGTATTTCACGTTTACAGCTTTATCAAAGCTGTAGACTTCGAATTAATCATATTCGATAAATATGCGCAACATAAAAGCAATTTACAAATATAATGGATCAATATTATTAGAAATATAAAATAAAAGCCAGTTTCGTTAACAACTCCAATAAATTGATACTTTACATTTGTAAATTACTTTTATATTGCGCATATTTATCGATTAGGATTAATTCTATAAAACATAAAACCAAACATTAAAAACCGTTTTTGTAACATAAAACATCAGATTGTCGTAATTGATGTAGCAGGTATTAATGTATTTTGTACCTTTACTATACATATTAATAAAGGTACTTAATTTATATGTTTAATATTACTGATATTCAATTATAACAAGTTCATATATATACTCAGCAATTTTGTTTTCATAAGTATATTGGGATCGAAAAATGAATATATATATAATTCAAGATTGTACCATATAAAATGTATATTTTATTATTACATATATAAAAGCTAAATATATTTTTTCGTCACCTTTGCAATTACGATAAACTTCATTTCACGTATTATATATACATACCTTAAGAAGATATCAAATTCTTTTACACGCTGTGTGTTGTATAACTATTTATTATACATATTATGATTATTTATACGTTCAAAGTAGAATTGTGGCCTTTTACCGTGCAAATCCGCATATATGTAATCACAATAACGTCGCAAAAATTCCTTTTATAAAAGGAATGTTCTCGAAGTCCTCGGTATATCATCTATATCCAATTACTGACTAGACATTTGTAGGTCGGACAATATGAAGACATTCGAAATCATTCAGAGGACCTTTAGGGAACGCTCCCTGGACATTCGTGGAAACGTTTTGGCTACTTTGAACAAATTAGATAAGAGAAAGGAGTTGTCCACGTATCTGGATTATTAATATATAGATGAATAAAATAAGCAAATGTTCTCAGATACTAGTACCTGAGAACATTTAACACTTGAACAAATTGCTCGAAAAGGTATTTTGATGTTTTTTACTTCTTGTAGCCAACCTTTATAATATACTAAAAGTTGACACCTATTGGGTTTAAAAAACGGGTTAATTAACATGAAGGCAATATGGCCGCCAAGCAAGATGATATTTATAATAAATTCAGAATAAACTGTTTACCGTAAAATGGACATACTTAAGATTTACAAATCGTGGGGTATTAATTAAATATTCAGATGTCACATATTGTTAGATCGAAAGGTTTTCTGTGGAATCAAAATTCAACCAGCTATTATATAGCTAATTGAATAGTAGTCGGTATACTTGAAGGCACTATGGGGAGTCCATAATCATTGCTTATAGGAGAAGGATGTCATGATATTGTGACAATGCGTGAAAAAGTTCACAGATTCTGAAGTCATACTTTTAAAATGCTAGTAAGGACGATGAAGAAGCTCAGAAACGTGAAATCATTCAAACAGCTGCTAAGTTAATAAAAACTGACCGGTCACATCAAACCTTGATAGTTATCCCTAAGTGTCAACTGAATTTCACAAATGCCTTTCAGTATATTCCTGGAAGTTGCTATCCGTTTTGGGGTGCGGGGCGGGGGAGGTGCACAATATATATATATATACTATATATAGTGAATATAGCGATAAGGGTTGTAGAAGTTTACATTACATTAAGAGACATTATTTGCTGGCCAAGACACAAGCAGGAAGAAAGCTGCAGTTGGTCAAGCAATTGTTCAAGCCGTCTGTCCTATAGGGCAGTCATAGCACCACAGTGGCGAGTGACTCCAGATAGGATTGGCTGTACAAGTGCATCATTTATTTAGATAACGGTTTAGATAGCCTTTCATCCATATAGGCTTTTGTACCTCATACCACGAAGTACAGAGATTTTGAAGAAGGCAGTATCAGTTACCCCTGATAATTTAGCTCCAGGCATCATTATATGTTAGATAATTGTCACTGCGTTGTTTGCTGCTGACAACGTGGATCATGACAACACAACCATAGACGGTACAGGCACATTTCACGGTATATATGGGGATTGGGGCAGCAATCACACCAAAAATATACATGAATAGAACTGTGTCAAGGAAAACAGTATCAATTCTGAATGTAACTGAAGCAAGCAGAATTGACATAATAGAATACAGGTTTGCAAAACATGCAACAGTACGGTGTATTTTCTTCGAAGATCTACCTGTATACGCTATAAATGAGTATAAGATTGATATCCTCTGGGAACTCTCTTTGAACTTTACCTGCGTAATTTCACAATGGCAGAGCATTATGTACATCTTACATCAGGGAGAACAACATCTTGGAGAATCATCTGTGATTTTTTTGCCAATGATCATCCTTCACTCAAGGGACATGACCTGCATCAACTCCACTCTGGAGTACATTTCAAAAATAAAATTCCAGCATCACTTCCCTCCGGTGTTGACGTTTGACCAGCTCCTTTACTGGAAGGCCTCACGTAGATAGTAAATACAGCACCAAAGAGAAGCCACCTGAAAGAGATCGTTCTTCTTAATCTTGGCTCAATCCATACCTTCATGAACTTGTTTGGATCCATTAGAAAACTAATGGATGGATCTGGTTTGAGAAATCTGTTTGAGACTATGTATGGAGACAATGCAGAAAATCACATGTTGTCATGAAAGGCAGTCCAGTGGGCCTTCCGAGGACATCTGTTGGTTGATAGATGCCTCAATAAGATGGTTGTGTCTCAGCTAATTGAAGAAAACAGTGAATTTGCATCATATATTAGTGGCCAAATCAGAAGTGAAGTATAAGTCATGTTTAGATATGAAAGTGAACTTAATAGTATAAATCTGAACGACATACTGACTAAGATCAAGGATAAACTTACAAGGAAGAGGGATAAAGTAATTTCCAGATCCAAAACTAGTAAACTGTGGTTTGGTTACCAGAATATGCTGAAGATTGCCAGGAATTTGATCAGAGCTGACATAACAGGATTGTGGATGTTGCACCTCTAAACAGTTAGTGACTGTCTCCCAAAATTTACAACCGCTGACCATTACAATTATTTGAAGTCAGCCTACCTGTACCTATGAAGGAACTAGATGTAAAGCAACCCACAATCTATGAAAAGTTTATGCAGGGACTGCATATACGGTTAATCAGTATATCGTCATCACATGTAATTGGCCAATCAAATGAATGTTTGGAACCAGTGTTTCTAATGGTAACAATTT
>JAYRBW010101580.1:0-42205 GCA_036023295.1 Invenusta paracnida
TTAAAATAAAACGATTTTATAATGACGAAGATTTACAACGCAATGCATATGAAATCAATAAGAGTCAATACTCTATGATTTCGTCTATGAATTTTAGTTCATAGTAAAGTTTGTGATATTATTTCTGACCACATTCTCAATCCACATGAACTTTTAACTTTAACATTCGACAAAACATATATAGTTTTGATCAATTAATTGTGATTTATATTATTAGTTTCTAAAAATGCAAATGCTTATTTTCTGCGTTTCAATAATTAACATACAAAACGACCGTATTAAATATGGCAAAACTATTATACTCTCTTTAGGAAATTTTCACAAACTAAAAATTAAGAATATTTTTTGTGTTTTACATAAGGTTAAGTGCTTTTTGCTATCATTTAAAAACACATTTCTTCTCGATTTATTTGGTTAGATTTTAATTACCTTATTATCTTATTTCATTATTTTTTAAATTCAGATTGAAAAAGTAAAGGTTCAAGCCTGTCTGGATTTGTTGCAAGACTCTGGAGGTAAGCCGGTGTAAACAGATAGATTACCCACTCTTTAAACGAATTCCATAAAAGGAGAATTTCATTTCGAACTTTTGCTTCTTTGATGAAGATTGTAAATTATGACACGGCACTATATAACCATGTATTTTTAATGTTTTGGGAAATAATATATTATTATTTTTCATTGTGGATAGGTAATATAGAGTTATTCGTTGCTTATATTAATTTAGATAAGTTTTTTTAAATTATAAATTTATAAGCCATTTTTACATAATATATGCATGTTGTACTTTTGGCTTCGTCTCCATAATGATGATGGTTCAAATTGTAATATTTCTTATCTTAATGTTAGTTGGTACTTGTTTTAACTACACACAGAATACTTTCAATAAAATACGAGTGAGCTACTGTCACTTTTGTACTTTGTCCGGTCAGTATATAATGCAAAAGCTAGCCAAAGAAATTCCACCCCTAATCAATATAGTACATATTTTCTAAATAGTAGGAGGTAACGGAGCCAAATATTGGATTGGAATTATACTTACTATTCAATCAAGTCCTTACACTACCCTACGCGCTTCACCCGTCTTTAAGGATATTATGTAAACATGCGTCTTCTGTCTGTGAAGCATTCTTGGAATCCTCCGCTGAATATGCATAAACATTATACACGTATATACACCTATTATTTCTAAACAGTTAGAGTCAGCGTATTTTTTCGCCCTCAACGTAGTAATGGTGCAGACTTATTTTGCAAAATAGCCAGAAACTCTGTCATTAGTATTAAGTTTACTCAGGAATTGTTGCTTTAACTTTTGTGTCTTTTTACTGCAGTTGTTGACAAGCGAGCTAGCGAAGGCTTTTCTTTCTATTTGCAGATCGCCATCTATCTCTGCCATCTCTCGCTTTTACTTCTTTCCTTCATAAATTTGATTAGATTGAGAATCTTTGCGAGCTAAGGCTCACCATAGTATTCTCCGATTTTGTTTCTTTCGTATGAATACAGTTCTCTTGCTAATTTTAGTTGTATTTTTATATTTATGCTGTAGGTCTCCGTTTCTAAATATATATTTATGATAACATTTTTTACTTTATTTAATGAGTGTGTAATGTTATTTATCATTTGACCTATAACTTTTTTTTTTACTTATGACGCTAAAGTTTTATCTATATTCTCAGTATCTCAAGTATTATTTGTGACTTTGTTTTATGATATACCACATGTCATATATATTAAAAATGTTTTAAAATCTAATGGTAAAAATATCAACAACCAGTTTTATTTATTTTATCTTTATATTGAAACTGTTTGTAGTTAAGAATTTTTAATGTGACAATCAGTATTTTAAGATTATTTGTAAATTAAGCTAATGATATTTACTATGTGTTTTTTAAATTATTAGGTAAATGTTTAAAAAACAAAGTTATGAAACTATTCTTCATGCAAGCATTTTAGAAAGAAGTCAGATTTGTGATGAATGTTTATGTCTCCATTGGTTTACGTCATTTTCTCCATTTCACTTCTATCGAGCCGAAAATTGTTGATATTCTTCATGAAGGAGATATTTTTCTTTTATTTACTTTGATATCTACATATATTATATTATACAACTATGATGTACATATCGCAGTATATATACATATATCGTGATTTACATCCTAATCTCAAACTATGCAGAAGTTTAGACCAGATTTTCAGTTTTTGTATGTCATGACTGTATAATACAACTATATGGCAAATACAACCTGCCTCATCATGTACTATGTTATAACATGTGTAACTTGTCTGTTGAAATAAACAACTATCTGCACAAATTAAACGAGAAATAGGTATCCTTCTATACCTTAAGCACAGTATTTTCTGATGACTATTAATTTTAGTTAGTCAGGTAAATATTCCTCCGTGTCTTTTTATCCTTTTTTGTGGGAACTGACAGTATGTTTGCCCCATTAAATTGTAATGAAACCTGGTTATACTTAATACAAATTGGAATTTTTGCTATAATAATACATTATATGCTTCAATTTTTATATTTAGAAGACTTATTCATTTTTGAAATGTTTAAACGACGCTTATTGAAATAGTAAACTTATAAATATATATATATTTTAATATGCTATCAATTTTTAAACTTAATAGTTCATTTAATATGTTTTCTATAATTTCTACAACCTCTTATTATTTTATATATTTTTTGAAGCTAAGTATTCACTCACTTGTTTACAGCTGTATATATACTTTATTAGTTTGTACTTTGAAAAATACAGGGTTTAAGGGTTTATTTTTAACTTTTATTTCTATTCATTATTATATTTAGTCTGTTTATATTGTTATTCTTGAACATATTATTTCATAACGTGTATTCTTGTTAAAATTATGTCGAAAATTTTATTTCAAAAATAATAATTTTTAAATTAATATAAACATCTGTGTACCAGCGAGCATTCAATAGGCAGTCAAAGAAACCCAATTTCTAAAATTGATAATATTTAGTAAAAAAGGAAAGTAGCATTTTTATATTTGGCAGTACTTATTATTAATATTTTATGATATGATTTTTAAATTCAATAATAATATCAAGTATAATATAAATTTTAAATATAATGAATATTAGTTAATTATTTAAAATTATTTAGAGATTTTATTTTTTACGTAGATTGGTTTGGAACGGTGTTAACATGAAGATTTTTATCTCAAATATCCTTATATAAAATATGTATTATTACTTATCATTTTGTTTTGGCCATTTTTTGCTTTTCTTTCTTTATAATAAAACTATACTGCTGTATTACTGAATTCTTTTAATATTAATTACATATTTATAATTTTCTACCTTCATTAGTATGTTTAAAATGTATTCATTTACTACCTTTCATAATATGCAGTATCCTATTTTACAATTTCATCATTACAACTAGTTAATTTCAACAGATGAATTATTAATTGTTTCTATTGTTGTTTTATACCACTATTTGACCTTATAAATATGTCTGTTTGCTTTTAATATCAGTGGAAGTGGCGTCTATAATCTCGGATGCTTACACAGCCGTGGCAAGTCTTGATATGGAACCGGATTCGGAGTCTTTGGATCAAGTGAGCTATCATACCTACACTTCCCAGAATACGGTTAGTGTGTTTCCATTGTAATGTATATAATGTACAGCTTGTAATAGTTGTTATCTTTACAAAATGTACTTCCTTATCATTTTGTGACTACTCCAGACCCTACAACCCGCGTATATCACCCCCCCCACTACTGTGCCAGACCAAGTTTTTATATTAGATTGTATGTTATGGGTCACAAAAAGCCATGTTAACGGTGGCGCAATGCATCTGGACTCACCCTCGGGGGTCACAAAAAGTCCCCACCCCCCTGTGGGTCCTGCAAAACAATAAATTGAAAATAACATGGAAACAGCATTTTTGACCCCATAAATATTAGCCCAACAAATATAATTATGGGTATAGTCTTTAAAAAAAAATAGTCTCAAGGTCATTGGAGATCACGTGATGACATCATAAGCTATTTTTAGACATTTTATATTATGCTTTTCACCTAAAATGTTTTGCTTCTGTACTCCGGCTATGTATTATTCGATAAATTTATTATTTATTTTAATAGCAAATATTTCTATGTCTGTCTGTCTGTCTTTTTTTTTTTTCTTTCTCTCGAATCTAAATATAGATATTACTCAAATTTTATTTCTACCATAGATAAGGGGGTAGAAGCGACACGCATATGATGATTCATGCATATTTTGAGTGATAGCGCAAGAAATCACCATGCGGAGAAAATCGAGTGTTATTTATACGTATTTATATCTCTATGATTTCTACAGTGTGGACAAATGTCATATAATTTAGACAACTATTATTAATTGCGTTTTTCTTAGAATTTCAATCTCTGGGTTGGATAGATAATCAGAAAATTCGAGGCTTTGGAGGGTTTATCTCATCAATAGGAAGAATGCCAAAACAACTAACAAGAATTGATTATTATCTGGCTATCATGTTTCCTATTACAAAATATATAGCGCTATAATGGAATGTCTACGATTTGCAGAAGAGACCACAAGTGAAGTTTATTCCTCAGATGACGAGAATTCTCGGAAACAGAAGTACATTATTACCACGTTTGATCTAGGAGTATGAAAGCATATCCATTGAAGTAGAACTTTCAAGAACAATGCTAACATCACATCATACTAATGGGTACTTTTCACCTTTCCATCTCATATCTGAAAACCATGGGAAAAGAATGGATGGTTCCGGGTTAGTAGATGTGATGCTTGAAGCAGAACTGACAACCACTGACTCATCTTAGGGAGTCATGACTGGTCAGAACTGAGAAAGATCAATTGCTTGTCACAAGGCTGTGGTAGAGGCACTAGAAGGATCCTGTTAAAGAAGTATCTGGAAGAAGCTCACATCTCTATTCTTACTGATGAGTATGTGGCCTTGTTTGAGGAACTAAAGATTAATCCAAATGAAAAGTTACTCAAAAAAGTAGTAGCTGAGGACGATATGATATTATTCTCTACCTGGATGGCTATATTCATTTCAGACAACAAGTAGAAGCTAGAGCAATGGGTAAAACAGGAATATTTTGGATTACATACTGCAATTCCTTCTTGCTAGTTCTTAAGCTAATTGAAGTAGTGAAGAGGTGTGAATTTGATATGTACACAGCATTTATAAAATGGTGCCAGCATTCTTTTCTTTCAAGGCATGGAATTATGCCAGATTCACAACATTCTTTATCATGTTAATGGCCAACATAGAATTGTCTCACCAAGGTGCAACACATTTTTTGAAGTTAGGAGCATTCAACATAGCAAGGTCATTTGTTCCTGGAAACAGATGTGCTGCAGACAAAACAATAAAAAAACAGCAATGAAGCATTCCAAGTCCAAGGGAGGGTCAGGAGGAATATGCATTACTGGTATAACCAGAAACTATGATGCTTATCAAATATGGGATCGTACCACACATGAAAGAACAAAGTACTGTTCGGTACTTTTCAGTATAGCTGGCTACCATTTTCTACCACTACCCTCCACAGAAGAGGGCAGTGGTAGCAAGGTCCACAAAGATCTTAGACCATCTGAATTAAGAAAAAGCGAAAAGGCTGTCAATAATGTCATCCAAGCTTTCAGTAACTTCATCAGCCCTATCAGCTCTCTCTATGATGAAGATGGGCTTGATATTGTGTCCTCGGATCAACCTGTGTCCAAAGACATTGAATTGAGACAGATGTTTTTAAGGCTGACAAATTGGGAAGCCATGAATACTTTTGTCGAAAACCGGTTAAAAGTAGGCAAGGATGTTTTTGAGCCTATAAAGATGATTAATCTGAAAAGTCTGGCAGACATGAACAAATCGGTGATATTGAAAACCACACAGAACAAGGTGGTTGAATATAAAAATCAGGGGAATATTGCATTCAGACTTCTTGTGTTATCTCAAGAGACTGAAACAAAACGTGACTTAGCACAGCTTATGGCTTATAGCCTCACCTCTGTCCCATATAGCCTAGCTACTGTAGAATAGATGGAGTGATGGCAAAAACTGTGAAAAACAAGGTCATGTAGCATCTTATCAAAGATACCGAAGATGAGTAATTGAGCCGGCAAGATCGCTTAAAAATTATGACAGTAGAAGATGGGAATGCAAATTTTCACTATCTCATTGAGGTACCTGCTACTTTCAAGCTGATAGCTGAGAAGATATACGACTATATGACATACGAAGGAGATGTGATATTCAGTACAGACATGTATGAGATGAAATCCGTAAAAACTGTAAAATAGTCAGAAGAGGTAACTCAGAAAAACTCATCATCAATGTCAATACAAAGCGTCCAAAGTACTGGAAAAAGTCCCTACTAAACAGTGAAAACATGGACCAATTCATTTTATTACTTTTTGGTGTATGGTCAAGTGAGCAGTTCAAACAGTCCAGACTACAAAATTGTAGTATCATCTTCATTAAAGGAGGAAAAGGATATTCCATAAATTATGGTGTCATTGAACATCTTGAATGTCTGTCATCTTCACTTGAGGAAACAGATGCTCGGACAGTTCTTTACTGCAAATATGTAGCTGATAATGGATATAGTTCTATTTGAGTTCGTAGCCCAGATTCTGATATCTTCTTCATTCTGTAGAATCATGCTTCTTCAATTAACACACAAATTCTGTTTGAAACTGGAACTGGTAATAACAAGATGCTCCTAAACGTCAGTGGCATAGCAGACAGCCTAACACAACGCACATGCAAGGCATTGATGAGCCTGCATGTATTCACAAAAGCGATTCATGTAGTGCATTTCGTGGGAAAGGCAAAGTTAAAGCTATGAAACTGGTCCTGAAGATAGAGGAATACATTGAAGCCCTTGCTTAACTTGGATCAGATTGGAAAATTGATGGAGGTGAGCAGAATTATATCTGTTTTAACACAAAAATATTTAATAAACTTTTCTTATCGTTTATATGCTTTTACTTTTGATATCATGCAGGTATATCCACTACCTCTGAGAAGTTTGTCTGTGACCTGTATGGACAGAAGTCATCATCAAGTGTGAACAGGACAAAACATGAACTTATCATGAAATTAATCGATAATGGATGTCCAAAAATGGTCTCAAGAATAGACTTAAGTAAGTACGACATTTGATTGAATTTTGAGTTTTCTGAATATATGTAAGAATGAATATTAATTATGTACTATTATATTGCCGTCTTTCAGGTAGACTACCACCAAGTCAATCAGTCCTGAAATTGCACATTCAAAGATCAAACTACCAAACTCGATTATGGTGTCTTGGCATGACCAGGCTATACATAGATGTTCCAGTTCCTACTGAACATGGTTGGCAAACCTCTTCATACAATAGGGGCTAATGATGACATTATGCCTGACACTTTGACAGATATTTTTATTGAACAAAGTAATAATGGGTAGGAGGAAGATAATTCAGAGGAGGATGAACAAGAGGATGAGGGTGATTATATTAAATAATTGTATGCCTTCTCAGATGACGATTATGTGTTAATGACTTTTTGAAGTACAATTAAAGATGTATAGATACTTTACCGATATTATGTCATAGCTACATGCTTATACATTCATGTTATCCAATAATGCTTCATTTTAACCTACAACATTTTATACATATGTACATATTCCAGTTAATTCATAGTAGATTTCAATGTCAATTTTATCTTTCACTTTATCTCTAATACGTTCAATGCGTTTGCAATCTCCAAACTAGTCGTGATAAACACCCTATTTAACATTCTATAGCACATGTTTTTAATTTAAAATAAAACTATCCATAAAATGTCTAAAAATAGCATATGACGTCATCACGTGATCTCCAATGACCTTGAGACCACTTTTTCCTGAAAGACTATACCCATAATTATATTTGTTGGGCTAATATTTAAGGGGTCAAAAATGCTGTTTCCATGTTATTTTCAATTTATTGTTTTGCAGGACCCACAGGGGGGTGGGGACTTTTTGTGACCCCCGAGGGTGAGTCTAGATGCATTGCACCACCGTTAACATGGCTTTTTGTGATCTATAACATACAAGCTAATATAAAAACTTGGTTTGGTAGAGTAGGGGGGGGATGATATACGCAGGTTGTAGGACTCGAACTAATTGTTTTAACGTGTACAGAATATATCACAGCGTATTTTCAAATGTTTTTCGAATGTTCTCAAATGGTTAATAAGCGGTTTTAGAATTGATGCATATGGATATATTAGTTGATATACGGTTTTATAAAAAAAACTTCTGGGTATTTTTGTTTGAAAATGTACTATTTTTAAAAATTGCTTATTGAAAATCCTGACTCGAGTATATTAAACAATATATTTCAACCACTAAAAATTAAATAATATGCAAACTGTATTTAGGATTGTAATAATTTTTATATTTAAATTGGACATTACTATTTAACTTTACAATGAATTTTATTTTAGTGTCAAATTATTTCGTGATATTAAATTTATTTTAATGTAAATTTGTGTTATGCTGGTCTAACATATAATCCGTCCATAAATAACGTCGCATCTAGAAATTTTCATTTTAAATTAATGTTTCAGTATTTTATATCTTTATATATTGACGGACATGTTTGATTATATAAAAATGTCCTATCTTTATTATTAAGGTATTTAAGTAATATGCTTAGAATATGGAAATACACCTAGCATTGCTAAAATAAATGAAAGATAACATATTTGCATGTAAAATTAAATTGTAAAATTGTATGAAAGGTGTGGCGTTATTTATTATGGGGGCTGTATAAATGAACAAATAAAAATATTCAGTGTAATTGACTAGATAACGTCTATGATACTGTTGACGTTTTTATTCTTTGCCTTTATTCCTTTAACATTTTGAGTCACATTAATGAATAGAAATTATTCAATAATTTATAAAAAATATGTTTATAATAAATGTAAGCCAACCAAATTTTTCTTTTTGATTAATTTGTCTATTGATTTATTTTATTTTCAAAATATTTATTTTCCTTCTTGATAATTAACGAGCTGGAATTGTTGTAAATGCACAGGATTCTTAATAAGTACTGATTAGGCTAAAACAGTGTTCATTAATTAATTCAGACTTTCGTTTATAAAACATATTTAATCCATTTCTTTCCTTATACATATTATATTCTTATCTGTAACTTTTGTTCGACTGCTTTTGTGGCTTACTGAATAGACTTTTATGACTAATTAATTAACAGATAGCATTATTTCTTAAAACTCAATATCCAGATTTTCATTAAATTATGTACTTTTATATAACCAAATTAAGGCTTCATTTGTATAAAGAATAGTTTAATAATTAAAGACATGTAATCTCTTCTTATTTGCATCTAGTAAATAGAGTTTTATTTTATGAGTTTTAAGACATTTTTTAAGAATTTATGTTTTTTTTGTTATATTTAAAGTTTTATGTTAGATAAAAAGTTTTTCTCGTGTTTACTCACGTTCTTTTCTACCTGTTGCTTGAGAATTGTGGCTGATTGATAATTGCCAGCTTGATTCACCACGTGCTACAAGTATTGTTCTTACAGAAATCCATGAGGTTTATTTTTTCTCATTATCAAGTAAGTTTCTCGGTAGGTACTGATGTGCACATATTATAGGGCAGTGAGGAAAAATAGTGTGATCACATTAGTATAGGGTATAGGGATCAAAGAAGCTTAATTTGTCGACTGTTTCGCTTTACTCGCTGATTCAAGTGGAGAGACATCTTCATCTTCTCTCCATTCTCTTTCAGTTTCTAACGAACTCTTTTTTTACTTTCGTACTTTTTATAATTTTTATAACGTAGTTTAGTGAGTTTTAAGCGTAGCTAATATAATATAAAGAGTTAAACGGACATTCAAAAACGTATATCAAAAATAGAATTTCTAATAAAATTAGCCAACTATTCTTCCTTCATATTTTCTATGAATACCAATGCTTCTTTTAACCTTACTGATTTGATCTTATCAGGGTTTTGTTATAATCTCTTACTTTTTTTAAGCGGGGAAATATTATTTATAAACAGTGGAAGCAACTTCATTCTACCATACTTTTTTCGTGGTGCTGAAAACTTTTATTCAAGTTTATAAATCAATAAGATAATTCACAATTCATATATTTTTGCAATCCATATGTAGCTAAAAATATTCTAAAATTATTTTTAGTTTTTTATGAGATATACTTTTTATGTTTTTGTTGCGATAAACAAAATTTTCGTTAATTTTAAGTTATGATATTATTTTAAAGCGAAAAAGGTTGCTTAAAAATGTTTTTCGGTTAATTCGGCAATCGTGTAATGATACTGTTTAAATCACACAATTTAATAGATATATAACCTAAAAATGGTTTCTTGTAGTTTTTTAAATACTGAATCTTTATTGTAATATATATTAATACAATATTAATTACGAAAAATATCGTAAATCACTATTAGTTTTTCTTTATTATTACGTAGTGAAAAACTGTTAAAATTGTTTTGAATTCGATGTCTTTCGATTGTATATTTTACATATAATTTAAAGAGAATTCATTTAATGTAAAATGAAATGTAAAACTTGAAAGTATGGTAATTTTTGCTTGGATAATTATTTTATACGTATGCTCGTTTGAAGAACACTTGCTTTTTTTCACTTTGCATTGTTCTTCTGCTTATGAAGTATGTAAATGAAGGTAGGTAGTCATATTACAATAAGTCGAGGCAGAAATTACTGAGCTGTTCTACTCAGTAGGCTTATAATAAATATAACTCTGTCCCAGAATAACTTTATCTGAAGACAGAAGCACATAATATGCCTATTTAGGTTGAAGAACTGCAGGCTGCATTAATTTGGAAATATCTCTATAGTACAGATCAATCGATGCCAGAGTTGCTGGCAAGGAGAGAGTATGTAACACCAAAGTTAGAATTCTTTCATCTTTGAGGAATATTAATGTGAGAAAGGGGGGTTATCTTCCTATGTATACATATCTATCTCTATATTGTATCTATGTAGCTATGTTTAGGATACAGTAGAATTCAAGTTTCTTCATCTTTTATCTATGCTTTGATAGTTTTTAGAGGGGTGATCGAGTATATGTTTATAGTTTAAAAGGATGGTTAATTTTAGATTAAAAGTTGTTATATTACCCTTATAGTATATTACCCTTATTATATTCATAGATTTCTCTTAACTTTAATATTGGGCTGATAACTATCAACTTAAACTATTGATTCATGTATATTTTAGTATATCAAATTCATATTACTAAAGAACTTCATTAAAATGGAAGACTTTTGTGTGTATAAACTTAATTTTAATTCACAATTTAATTTTAAATTTCTAATTTAATACTTTGTACGAGTATATGTCCTATTGAGAGGGATACTTGCTGTTATATTTCACAACATACAACCTTGATTAGAAATCATGTATTCTGCATATACATTAACGAATATTAATACAAATATAATTTATTTTATTATTGTGTAATATTTTTATTAAAACTATATTATTTCTTTATTGGTATCTCCATTAAAATTAATCAAAATATATGTTTAAAATGTCTATAAAGTAAAACAGATATCTATTGCTATCTCCTTATTTTAGAATATATTTAGTTATCGTACTCATAATAACATTTGACTTTAATAATATCTACTAACGTTTAAGCACTCACTTCATTTTAAAAGTTTATTATGACGTTATCTTTAGCTTTGTTAGATTATTTATGAGTAATTAATTTTTCATGTCTCTAGTAATTTAATTTGCTTTGAAATCTTTTGAAAAATAAATAAATCAAGAGAATAAGACAATAGCAGACATTCGTTTATTGTTCTATATTTGTCATATTATAGTCTTAGTATTTTATCTAAATTAATTATTTTATAGTTGTAGTATAAAATAAATTATATTAATATTATGCTGTCTTAATAAAGTTTTGAAAAATATTGTTATTATCTGTTATTATAAATTATTCTTGCTATATAGTATTCCAACAAATTAAAATGAATTAAGACTTACAATATTTTTTAAGGTATGATATGATAAGTTTTATAAACGTTGTTTTAATATTAAACTTTGGAATCACCGTTAAACCTTGCAGATGTTCCATATTGGTAAATGAGAAAATGATATATATATAACATTTCTTTTAAATGCTTCTAACAATTTCGAAATTTTCTTAACAAATCTATTTTAAGGTATAAAATTCTTGCATTAGTCCTCGAGTCTAATTTTTGCCCTTGATCCATCCAAATTGCACAAATGTGTCTTTTCAGTACTATGGAGGTAGGATGAGTATTGATCCAATGAGTTTACTAACTCTACTTTTGGTTGATTTGAGAGATCGGATAGAAAAGTACCTACAATTGCTGTCTTTTCTTTCTGTTTTTCATGATTCTTGTTTTGATGTGAGGACAGAAGGGAGGGGAGTTGAGCATTGAAAGCGTCAGACAGAAGGGTATTATAGTATTTATAGATAAGGCAGTAAAGGTAGAAAACAGGTGAGGAGATAGAAGGGGTCGACTCTAGAACACAGATATCCTCAATTGCTTTGGCTTGCTTAGAGCTGTCGTTTTATTCCGAGTATATCATACTGTCGAAATAACTTTACTAAGCGTGTTGTTAACCGGTGTATTATCTCAAGAGAGATCAGCTTTTTGACGAAGAAGTTTTTTCTCATTTTGAAGGCTACAGCCAGTTTAGCTTCATAGTTTAACTATGTAACTATATTTCATATTTTGATGTTTATAAATATCGAACAAATATATTGACAGCGATTTTAATTAACACTGAAATATTTACTTCTGATTTGGGAGTGAAGGAAAGAAATATTACGTTTTTTTGTACGTTTTTGGTATAATATTTTGTACTATTTTAGAGATAATCAACTATAATATTGTCAAATCAGTAGTACAATTTCATGTTAATAAATTGAGAAATCTCTACTTTCCTTTTCTTTCAGTTTAAAAAATTTTCCTATTCAAATCTTAAGATAGTGGGATTTAAAATTTAAACAATATTTATGCGTAAATATAATTTTTTTATAACTTCCTTTCCATGAGGTGGTTGTCTAAATTTCTTTATTTAATTTTTTCCACTTTATATTATTTTTACAATAAATTCACTCACTTGTATCATAACAAGTAGCTGTATGTATGCATAATTGATAATTTAACAATTGTTAAACACATATTTTTAGGATTTGTTCATCACGTTTACTTCTAATATGCATAATTATAATTACCGTGTTTATAATTATATTATTTAATACAACGTGCATTCTTGTATGAAATTATTCTCCGTGTTAAATTTTAATTTAAATTCAAAAGTAATATTTTAAAAATTGATGTATCTTTGAAACAAAAATAATATTCATAATAAAAGTAGTTACTAATAGATTTTGAAGGATTTTATCTTCTATATTATATATATATTTACACACTTTTTCTTAATTGACTGACTTTGTTTTTTGTTTTTAAGCTCTTTTCAAGCTTTTATATAAGTATTGTACTATACTATGAGGATCAGACTAATAGAGCTGACTAATAATTGTCATAAACACACAGCTTGTATCATCGTATGTATTTATTGATCTGAGCAGCTCATTTTTCAGACATGTACGTATGACAGTCCTCTATGCTAATTCTTCTGCCTCTTTTTTTACAACTTTTTCGTAACCCCTTGTATATGATATAGAAGAGAAGTGGGAAGAGATGGGGTGGTATTTTGAGTAAGCAGTTGAAGTCTTGTATCATTCCTATTTTTGCCTATTTTCTCTTTTCACTTTTCTTCATTTTTATCGTGCTTTCTGTCCCTATGGGAGTCTACTTTTCATTAAAAATGGCATTAGTTGCCAAAATTATATCAAATGAACGTGCGTGTCGGTTTCTTAAAGGAGATATCTATACGCTGACAGAGAAGTGTTCACATTCAGGCATTTGAGCCTTTTATTTTTTATTCAAGACTTTTATAGCCAACCTGCGAATCGCATTGGAATTATAAGATTGTTCATGAGTACATACGTGTTTCATTAATGCTTATAAGCTTTTATGAAACCACATTACTACATTGAAGCTTATGCAATATCTAATATTCCACATTGAAAGACTGTTATTCTTTGTTATATGGCATTTTGTTTCTGTATTGTTATATTATTTTTCATTAATTCACGATTTACTTACTTAGATATTATTAAATTATAATTATTTCTATTTGAGACATAGAGTTTTAATCTCCATTTTAGATAGCAGGTATATTTTACTTTCATATATGTTTATATATAGATAGAAAGGCTAGAACATTTGAGTATTATTGTTTAGAAATAATTAATTAGATATAAATAGTTTGTTTTCACTACTGACATAAATTATATGTAGTATGAGGTAGACTAGACAACAGAACTGTCTCCGTTTTTTGGAGTTTCGTAAGTTATAAGCACGATTTATACATAATAAGAAACGAATTAAAATAATATTTAATAAATATAGTGTATTAATTATTAATATGTCATAATATAAATGAAATGATAAATTGTATGTGAGCTGGAGAGCGGCAATTTTTTATTAACCATACAATTATTTTCATATTTTGTTATGTGTATATTTTAATTTTATCTACTGCCATCATCATATTATACTTTTTCATTTGGTTACTAAAATCGACGTCTAAAAAGTTTACTAATAAAGTATTTCGTACATGATAGGAGCTTTCTTTCTTTAATATTTTAAATAGTTTTCATATACACACATTGATTTATTTTGCAGGAGAATGATGATGAGGCATACGACCTGTCTGCAATGCCCAATGCTAACGAGGATGAATTGACCAATCAGAGCACACCAACATCTTCTACATCTGTTAACGAACATAAAGACCGCTGGGCGAGAAAACGACAGTCAACTGCTGATAAGAGTAGGTTCAAGTAATTTACTTTATACCTACCATAGAGAAGAAAATGTTATTTCTTGTACAATAAATAGATTTTCCTAACAATTAATTTAGACAATAAGGAGACGGTTGGAAATATTACTTAATTTTATTACTTTAATCTTTTTTGGGAAATCTGCTGTTGTATTTCAATTATATTTTGAATATGTTAAAAACCTTTTTTCTTTTTCATGTTGATTTGTCTTCATCATATCAAAAATAATATTAGCCTTAAGAAATATCCATTGATTAAAAAATCCAGATTTACTCAAGTTTGTGCAAAATATATTTAACTAGAGGTTATACAAAAAATGATTCATTTGTTTTCTTTACAGGTGTAAATAAAATAATGTACGTCAATAAAGCAGTGAAACTAAATTGAAACTAAGCATTAAAACTTATAGTTCTAGAAAGAAACAAAAAATAAAATACTTTAATGAAGAAAGAGGAATCGATGTAGAATACGTTATTGTAAAAAGGAGGAAGTAAAGATTTAATGACTATAGTGGTTTAAAAAATTGAACTTACTTCAGGACGCTACAGGAAGCTCCTTTCTCACTCCAGTCCTTCTCAGAACTTTTTTATTCGTCATCCTATCCACGAAGATAGTCGTAACATTCTTCTTAGAAACCATATTTCTGCTGCTTCGATGTTCTTCTCAAGCTCAAATGTTAAGGTCCAGATTTCGCACCCATAGGTCAAAATTTGCCATATTATGTAATACTTGAGTAATCGAATTTTTAGTGCCATATAGACAGGTTCTTGTGGACAAAAATGGAACGCATATCCTGGAACTTCATCTTTGCAACGCTAATTGGCTTTCTAATATCCTTTTTACACCTCGCTTCCGTTATAATCGAACTACCGAGATAACTGAAGATCTCTTTCTCCTCGAGGTGCTTGTTTCCTATTCTCACGTGTTTATTTACTGATAACCATATACGTGCTCTTAAAAATGTTTGGCATTTAACATACTTTTTTAAAAATTATGTTTATATTTATACCAATTTCTGAGAAAATTTATACTTTGCCTCATTTGTATAAATTAAGTTATTACTTATTGAATACGATTTATTACAACAATTAAAGGTGTAAAAATAGATTAGTTTAATATGTTTCAGGGTATATTTAGGTATAATTTTGTGATCCTATGCATTTTTGTATTTCTTACCTTCAGCTCCCGAGATTTGAGGGATTGCTTTCTGTTGAAAAGGTTTTTCCAAGAATTAATGAATAATAAATAATGACTGTCACTTGAGGTTTTACAACAGATTTTTTTCACTCCAATATTTTCTTGATGGCATTGCTATTTTTTTCCTCAATTTCTAATGCTTTTCTTATCCAACTCAACCCTTTTTTAATGGGAAGGTATTAGTACCACCAGAGAAATTGCACCGAACAATTTGCATTATTGGAAAATATCGGAGTCCTTTCATGTTTTGTTTAGTAATTATTTATAGCTGCGTACCTTTTTCATCTTTTGTTCTGGGTATTATAGCGTTTGGAGTAAAGAATGATTCAGTTAAAAACACCTAATTTGCTTGATTATAGCTGAAGTGTGAATAACGCGCATACACAAAAATCTAATTATCATTGAATATCAATGTTGTTCGTCTCTTTCTTTAATTAAGTTGAAGGAAAAGTAACTATTATAGATTTTAATTTGGTTATTTGGATGAATAATCATACCTTTCTCTTTATAATAATAAAAATTGGTTGGAAATTATAGAACGGTTTTTGAACAATAATGTTTTGTATACATTTATAAATTTTACTTTCGAATAAAATTTTTTTTTGAAAAAATTGTGTATGCTTTATTTAAAATAATATAAAAATATTTAATACTAAGGTTATATCCTTTACTTAATATATATCCTTTACTACATATTATTTACTATAGAAAAATGAAAATAACATTTTTTATTTATTCATTTTTCCGTAAGAATATGTTGATCAGGTTATACAATAACAATAATATAATTAGGGTATTATTCAGATATTTACCTATCGTGTGCATAAATTCTTATTTTTCTTATTTCTATGTAATAAAATAATTACAATTACAATTACAATTATAATTTCACTCTTTCTAAAATAAGCTTTGTATTCTGCACTAAATATTATTCCCATAATACTACTACACAATCGATATAAAAGTATATTTATGAGAACGTATATGGCAGCTAAATAAATGTTTATAAATCTGTAATAATCTGTGTAATCTGGTATTTATTTATTGAACATTTGTCAGAAAAGTGGAATAACTGTTCAATTTATAATTAATAACTGTGGGTTGGTATACCCAAAAACTAGGAAAATAAAATTCAGATTACTTTGATGACAAAATGTTTAAATAGTAGACAGCTAACTATAAACTCACTTACAAATACTTCAGATACTTCGCGAAAGCCTTGAATTATTAATTAATTATTCTTACTTATTTTATATTATTATTTAATTACTACTATACATTTAATATGTTTAGCTATATTTTTCTTCATATGCTAGCGAAACACATAATTACAAACATTACTAAAATTATTGCCAAAAATGCAAATAAGAAATCACTCTCTGGTATTAGACTCCTTATATCGTTGTTCACTTTAGAAAACAATTAAAACAAACATTCTTAACTATGAGAATAGAATAAGCAGACCAACTTAGGGTCAAAATAAAATGCATTATATTTATTCATTAGGTTACAATCATTAAATATATTTATCTATTCATTTTAAAAACACATTGCTTTGACTTACAACATTGCTTTGACTTTACTTTGATAACACAACAGCATTCCACTTTAATTCCAACGATCACGGAAACCCAATTTCTCACTGCATAAACTTTTTCACAATTCCGAATTATAAAATTTTTCTCCATAAAGCTTTTGATAACACAACAGATATATTCATATTCAAGCATTTTACAAAAGCTTCGCTCATATCTAAAATACACACTTAAACTCAAACAGAATTCAGACATTTGATGCGTATCGTCAGTTCGCACAGTAGTATTTAATGCATTATATTTCATACACAGCAAATAAACCATCAGATCAAAGCAATGAGTAGAGAAGAACACATCCTCTATGAAGCCATAGAGTCTATATTATTTCATTTATCTTTTTTATACTATTTTCAGTATTGTGATTTCTTGATCTAATATGTTTGTATACGAAATCTTGTAAAATTTGTATTAATTTGATTTATGAATCAAAAAAGAAATAAATGTTTAATTAATTTAGACTTAATTGTTAATTTGCTTTTAGAGTGTTATTTAGAAGATATTTATGGTACACTGCTATTTTATATTAAACATCAGCAAGAGAGGTGGTCTAGGCTATACTGCAGAAACTTCGATCAAAACAGTACTGTCTAGCTTTCGTCTTATTGTTATTAATAAAAAATAGTTCGAAAGCAACAATTTATGTGTATATTGGGAATTATTATACTAGTTTTAACACTATCAATCCTTAATAACGTCATGTCTAACAATATAATGTCACTTGTTTGGAGCTTTAATCAGCATGTTTTCTAGATTTGTAAATTAAATAGTCCACTAAAACAGATTATTGTTTTATTTATATACCATTCAAAAACAAAAATAAAAATGTTTTTCAAAAATAGACATAAAGCAATGCCATATAACTGGTATACGCTGTATCTGCATTTTTTAAATTGAGTTCTATTCAGATTCTAGATCATATTGTTGTAATTTAACATTACATATTTTCTGTTTCCCTGTGGCTGCTGCTCTTTTGTGGATGTTGCATTTTACTTTGGCGCGACAGCTGTTGTCATATTAACTAAGTAATTATATTTGTGTCCTTTTCATAAAAACGGATTCCGATTCGATGACTTGTTTAATTCCGTCAGTATTTCTGGTGGGCTCCTGTTAAAAAGGCTAAAGAAGTACATGCCAAAACTCGTAAACAACAAATGCTTTAGTTATTTAAAACATTCGAATTTCTTCATTATAGTTTCTTTATTATAATAATTTATGTTTGTTTCTATATTTATAGCTCTACGGTTTTACTCCTATATTTGCGCAGGTTTGGAAGGAAGCGGGGGTGGTGGAGATGAGGAGGCTCTGCAGCCCTCATCATCTGGTGGAGAGACCGAGAGTCAGGAGGGGGGCGGGATCACTGCAGTGGCACTCTTTGAGTTCCAAGCGAGTCAACCAGACGAGCTGGATCTTGTGGTGGACGAAGTGGTTGTGGTTATTGACGAGAACGTTCTTGATGGTTGGATCAAGGTAAGTAGGGTGCACTCTGTATCTCGGGTAGGAGGTTACATGTGTTCTTGTAGACGGTTAGAGCATAATAATATATGTGCCATAAAATTTTACGTTAATGACGTATCCGTGTATTAATACACCTCTTACCATTTACACTCAAAACACAATGCTACCTGATTAATATATAATAGTAGTAATATATGATTTCATTTTTCTAAACAATTTCTAAATAATTTTTTTTATTGCAATACGTCGTATAAAATGTGACTTGTTCAGTTAAATTCAGGGCTAATTAGCAGCAATATATTTACTTTTGAAAAAAAAACTACTAACGTGATAACTCAATTTTCCTACTTTATTATTTATTCTCTTAACTATTTTTTTTTCTCAGTATGAATGAATATAATTATTGGTATAAAAATATGTTTCGTACTTTTTAAAAATACGTTTTTATTTGGCAATTAAAGTAGGTATAAGTTCATTGGGGTTATTTTTCAATCAGTTTTATTTTATGACTATGTTATAAGAATTTTCTGTATCAATTTTTCAATAAATATAGACTGAGGTCAATATAACTTTGTTCTGTATTTTGGTAAAATCAATCGAACTTGTGCAATTTTTATCTTATTAAATAGACTGTATGCAATGTTTTCTCTGTCAGATAAGGCATACAAGAAAGACTACAAACTATAAGGAATGAAATTATTTAACGGAAAGAATTATGACCTGAAAATTGCATGTGTAATTGTACTAATTTCCCTCTCAAAACAACTACGTATGCCTCACATACATCTAATCGTCACATACATTTACTAATATCCCCCACGGCATTTAATTGATTTAATTACTTTACGGAATTTTGCCTCCAATTTTTATAAATGTACATACTGCTATAATGTTGCTATATATTATTGTAACTTCTTAAACAGTTATTATACACGTTAATTAATTGAGGCATCTAGTAAGTAGTCATGCAGACATTTGTACACGTTTAAGCCTCTGGTTTGTCATAATATGCTTGGTATTCCTGTTGTTGTTGTTGTTGCTCAATCTCATCTTCTTCTTTTCCTGTAATTATTTGCAATGAGGCTGTGACCTGATCTGAAATGAGCCAAGACTATTGTTTGTTTTTCCCTTAAATATTTTTCGTAAGAGTCTCCCTTTTTCATTCACTGTGTTCATGTTATTGTTGCTGACATTATGTTTTTTGCGATGTAGCAATTTTTTCCTTATCTTATTTCAGATTAATAGTTTCTTTCTCCAGTTTATCGGCTGCTTTATTTCCTTTATTCCGTAAGTGGCCTTAAATGCACTGGAATGATATTTTAATGTTTTTTCTGTTAAGACGGATGTTATTTTCCCAGATTCTGTCGGCGGTGTTCTACTTTTGGGAGGATGGGCCTTCTTTCAGTTAGCTCATTACTCCTTAGTTGTCTAGAGCAATGGTAATGTATTTTACATTATCCAGATTGGCGTTGGTAATGTGGTCAAGGGCTGTCTCAACTTTTGAAGTCTTTCTTCTTTTCCACTCCATCGTTCCCCCGCTATCTCCATTCTCAATTTTTTTGAACTGATCCTTCTGTCCATGCCATGTCTTTAATTTGATCTATGGTGAACTTGGTTGCTTTAGTTATTTCATTTGCATCTGTTTGTTTACTCCCCCCTAAAGTAACGTGTTGCATTCAGTGTCATGTTCTTGTGCCACGGTGACATACTTTCATAACCGGGAAATGTGGGATTTCTGTGATGTTAAGAGCTTTCCTGCATTGAATTGCCTTTACTTTTAATGATCTGCTATTTTCTTCCCTTTTTGTTCTTGCTGATGTTTGATTTTTATATTTTGACATTATATGTTTGGTTCGCCTCTGAGATATTTTTATTGTGTGAGCACGGCTATGTATTTTCGTTATTCTTTTATATGAATGAAGTCTGCTTCGATGAGAATTTTTCTTCTCTAGTGCTTTTACGGAAGCCTGTTATTATTCTAGCTACGTGATTTTGGGATTAATTCTATTTTATTGATGATGCTGTCGCTTACTGTGGAAATCCATGCCACGCCAACATAGTCGGCAAGTAATTTTATGGATCTTATTGTTCTGACAGCCTCATTTTACGTGCTCATTCTTTTACCGCCGGCAGCACTTTTAGTCTTATTTCATTTTTATATTTTGATACGTTAAGTAGATGTTAATAATGTTATATATTATGCTTTCTTAGTATATTAGCACCACTTTCTTGATTATCTTTTGTTCGTTTCTTCTCTGGCTAGGTTTCGTTGCCTGCCCACACATCCTGACACCACACTGGAAAGTCATGGTATTTCCCCTTTCTTTACATAGTCTTTATGTTTTTCCAGATATGGTTTCTTGTATAAATATCTTTTGTTGGGTATGCCCTTCTCTGAATCTCCTTAGTAATCTTACTTATGAAAAATTAATAATCTTAGTACTATGAGGAATTCCTTCGTGTTTTTTCTGATGCTTCAACAATTTTGTCCATGGCTAGGTCTGTAGCGTTTAGCTTTGCATTATAACTATTATACTTATTTTCTTTATTGGTTGTGTAAGTCCTTCTGTTCTCTCATCTTGGAATTCAATCAGACAGCTATTTCCTTCGTGAGTTACTGCCCCGTCCGTCCAGGCAATTAAATTGGAGTCTTTCTTGTCCAGTTCGATAGTAGTTTTGCTGACTACTGGGGAGGGGGGACATCTGCTGTATACTTATCTTGTCTGTTGTCTGATATTACATTTTTCGGGTTGAAGGTATTTGTTTTTATCATGATTTTGCTTTCAATTCGTATTGATAAAAATACTTTGGTTTGTCCTCACCTGTTGTCCTTCATTATGGTGTTGAATCCATTAATTTTGTTTCGTAGTCGGATGTTATTTTAGTTTATTAGATATTTTGGATAATACTTTCTGTAGTACCATGAGAGAGAATATTGGATGCTTTTTAATTATTTCATGTTCACCCCACTGTACTTTTCATGCCACCAGTACTTACATACTTATTACAGTAGATTGATAATTAATTGTTTCCTGCTATAGCCAACGTTTTGTAGACGTTTATAGCATGGATATTTTGCTTGCTATTTAGATTTTGTTTCCACATCTCCTCGTTTAAATGGATCATTTAGTTATATATAAGTTAACTTCTTGTTTGATATCACTATGTAGTGTGCTAGCGCTGGTGCTTTCATTGGCTATTCCAAAATCGTCTGATCTGTTCAATTTGAACGGGATAGGTTTGTTATATTATTGGCTGAAGATTTATTGAAATATACAATACAGAGTTTCCTTTGTATGTATATTTCAATAAATCTTGAGCTATTATCAAGTTTTTATTTCATTTTTCTATTTATGTTATTTTATTTTAGCTATTCATCCTTCTATTTGAACCTCTTATTAGTTTTTATCTTGGTATTCTAGTGATAGCTAATGAGGAAAGAAGACTTACAGGAACGAATTTCCATTGTAATTTAGAGATACCTTATGTTATATATTTAATACACATAGTCGCAGGAACTTAATACACAGTGGCGATATAATTATAGTCAAGCGGTTAATTCTTTGGTCATATGAAGATGGGTAGATATTTCAATTTCGAGAATATGAGGATGTTGTGGTTTTGAATACATCATCCTAACCTAGCGTTTATTATTCCTACATTATGCTTGCCTGTATAAATGTACCAGGGACTCCTGCCTAGCTTCTCATTATTATTATTTTGGCTTGTATTTATCTTTCTCTTCTCCTATAACAGTCAATAACCGACATATATATTCCTATCTACATAATATTTACTGAATATACCACGAACAAAGCAAGCACAGTTTCTTAATCAGCTTCTTTTCGATATGCAATTCGACAGAATTACAAATTATTTAGTAGCAAATCTATACAGCCACTGCCGGATTAAAAACTTTGGCCTAGATCTGATCACTGATCAAAGGTCTACCATTCCAATACCATTTATGAAATTGGTAGACAATTTTTTTATATTGGTTAATTTGTGGAACTTGGCCTTAATCCAATCCTGTCTACGGCTACCTTCTTTATTTTAGTTTCTGCATAATATGATTTTATTTCTCAACTATGAAATCTATTAATGTATTTTATCTTGCTTAATTCTTACCATGACAAAATTTAACTAATATAAAAATAGTGGGGGGGGGGGGTTGTCTCCTCTCCCCTAGACTTTCATACTTCCCCTTGCTCGATTGGGCTGAAATTTTCAGAGAATGTTTTTGGAGAGATTTTATCGACAGATCCTGAAAATTATATTGATCCAATCATTGGTGATCACGTGATCCTGATCCTAAGATAAAAAATTTACTATGCAAAGGGTAAGGAAACCAAAAATATATGATGTTATGTATAAATATTGTTTTAGATTATTTATTGACTTGATTTTTTGGATATAAGCATATTTCATCATTCTTCATGGTATTTGATCATTTAAAAAGTGAACCATAAATATTTTAACCGGCTCACATAGTTATAAATATCCGATTTTATTGAAATTTTGGAATTCGAGGTATAATCATTATTTAAGGAAGAAAACAACAAAATTTTACAAAATTTTACTCCTGGGACCCAGGATCACGATTTTTAGTTTTGATCGGGATCAGATCCGGATTATAAAGTAAACTTAATACGAATTTGATAAAATTTAGGATTATGATACGTAACTATAAGATAAATGTGTGTACCAATTTTGGAGTAAATAAAATATTGTTGAGAGTCAGGATCACGATTTTAATTTTTGAACCGGATCGTAGAAATTACTGATTACATTGTTGCCGTTAACGAAAGACAATAAAATTTTGGAATTATATTTACTTAATATATCATATACATAATATATTTACTTAGTAGATCATATTCCCAATATTAAATCATTCTGATAATAATGCTACATTATACTGAAAATTCACATATCTCCTACTATATAATTGTTACTATAGAAAGATTTTAAAATCTACTAAAAATGTTATAACTTTTTTTCTAAAAAAAATTTTTGATCAAAAATTTAGAATGAAATTTGGCAACATTCAGTAAAATTTCAATCGATTCGGCTACACAGATTTTTTACTATCGCAAAAAAGGTTTTTTTGGTTTTCATTGGCTGTCCAAAGAGTAAAATCAATAATTAAAAAAAAAATCCATAGGATATTTATTTATTATGATATATAATATGTATATAATGAATAATAAACGGCATTACTCAAAAGACTATTTGAAAACAATAATTTCTTTAAAAAAGTATATTTTCGAAAAAAATCAAACCGGGAAATTTTCAAAGACCGATCACGTGACCAAAAAAGGGTCGGAACAATTTTTTTAAGATCCGCCTCAAAATTTTGATCAGTGGTTCCAGATTTTATAACATTTGGTTGAGCCATTATGCAACAAATTATTACTATATTGTAAGTGGGGGGGTCCCGTTATCTACGAAGGGTGAAATCGAACTAAAAAATTAAAATAATGTGATCATGTTCACCAATAATGAAATTCAAGCGACGGACAAATTAATCAACAATCTCAAGCCTAACATTTGAAAATATTTTTGTCACAGCAACAATCATATGCAAATGTATTGCAAAACAACAGTACTGTCAACTTAACTTACGGAAAATCAACTTAAAGGAACAAAAATAGTATTAAGTGATCAAGATTAACACTGTGCATTTTGTATTCCGAATTTAATTTACTTTATGTAAAAATAAAGGGATAAATTGAACGGAGAATAATATTTTCTTCAATTGGAAATCGATATATTCTTTACCAAGGTCGTATTTTTTATTAGATCGATGTGTCGTTAAATAACAAATTTTGTGTTTTATGGATTAACTTTTTTGGTTAGTAATATTAATTTGTATTAGTTTCAATATGTGAAAATATATATTATAATAATACTTTGAACATAATTAACATATTAAAAAGATTCCCATATTCGACAATTTTATAATACACTATCCCCTACGGCATTTTAATAACACGAGATATTCTTTAACTTATTTATTGCACATTTTTAATAATTATAATATGACTTTATTATATTATTTAAATATACCTATTGCTCATAACTTTTGTGTAGGTTCATTTTACATAACTGTTTAGAAATATGAATTGTCCATAGCTTTTATGAATTCTGATGTAAACTACGCACGGATTACATAAATATGAAATCGTAGACTTAAAGTCGTTATTTTTAACGTTTTTGTACGAAACTAGACTACAACAGATTAATATTTTTTTAAGAGTTTTATACATTTTTTGAGTACAATTATAATCTGGTATTATCAGTATATTATGATCTATGGTTTCAGCAAACGGTATTTAGATTTTATGGTATGGTACGATGGCATTTATTACTAGGATGATATAATATCTACAATTAGTAGCCGCGGTATCGTCCACGGAATGATAAATCTAGAAAGTTCAGTCATATTTTCTAGTGCATAAATCTTCCATCTACAAAATATATTTTCTATTTTTACACTTTTATTTTTCTTATTTTATTGTTGGTTATTATAAACTATTTAAAAAATGTTAATCTACGGACATTTCTTTTACCATACTAATTAAACTAAAGTTTTACGAATGTAATCACATATGGTTGAACAGTTGCATTTATTGTTAACATAGTTAGTCTATTTGAAACTTATCTTTCTACGTCTATTGTTTTTCTCAATATGCAGGTTCGGAGTATGATTGACTCTCGCGAGGGTCTCATTCCTGCCGCCTTCGTTCGTATTGATCGTCCTGGCGGCGACTTCTGGTCTCAGGAACCTAATGAGCTGGACAATGTTGCCGACTGGAGTGCAGTCACAGACCAGGAGACTACCGTCATGCCTGTCTCCCCACCTCCAGGATGTGAGTTTGAGTTAGTAACACTCGCGTTATCTCTGGAAAACTAGGAGATATTTATTGATTATTTATAGGATTTCAATTCATAGCGCACAGGAATAAAGAATTACAAGTTATTATAGTTACGACAATAATATCATTTACACAACGACATAGATTTGCCTCACGGAATGTATAAATAATATAGCAAATGTTTTCCTATTAAATTATCGATATTTTCTGCGAATAATTATCTTATTAAATATTTCATTGGAATGTGGTTTTACATAATCAAAAAGATAATAAATATTTTGATTGTGTAAACAGAAAGAGCATATTAAAAAAGTAATACAAAGTGCTGTCTTGTTTTGATAAAGCACGCAAATCGCATTTCTATTAAACTTAAAGTGTATTTTTTTTCAAATATTACAGAAACGGATTAAAACAGTAGATTTATATTTTTTGTACCTACCAAATTTTTTTATGAAACGGTTGCTCTTTTATGCATATATTGTATATGCATAAAACATTTTAATAATTATAGTTTCGTTTTATTGTAATTTAAAATTATTATAGCATTATTTCAAGATTAATATTTTGAAAGCAGTATAATTAACTGTATTATTTAATATCGATTACTTATCCAGTCCTAATGAAACCATAACAAATTTGAAAGATGAATAATTAGCACTGTTTTGCGTTAAACCTTTACTGACAATATGAAAGTTTTCACTGTATTATATATTACTGGGCTACTAAATAATTTTATTTATAAGTGCTTTGTGGTTTTATATATTATAGTTGATTAGAAATATTCCACATGAGTTTACTTATCCACAGAATTAGATTGTGTACTAGTTAACTATGCCTTATTGATATTTTAATAATTATGTAAACATTTGGTTTTATGTAAAATATTTGTTATACATATACTTACTTAGAATAGGAAACTTATTATATTTTTATATTATACCTCTTAGCGCTATTATATAGTATACATAGTACAATTAATTTGTATAATGTTAGAAACTTATGGGGGATTTTTATCATTTAGTTTCATGATAATTCAGAGGATTTAGGAAAATGTAATTGAAGTCAAAATATAGTTAATTTTGTTTATTGATAATTAGTGAATTTCAGTAAAAAGTTGTTTAATTTATTAAAAATTTTTAATATTTCATATTCGAAAATAAGTTCTTATCACTTAATGATCTATAGGTTATAAAGTGCATACACATATCAATGTTATAATCAACAGAGCTCTTATAAGCATTGCAAAAAATCAAATGTCTTAAAAATTTTGTTAAATAAATAAACTTTTGTTGTTATAAAAAAATATTTAAATTAAATCTTTGGTCGAAAATTAAAGATTATCTCTTCACTCATAAGTTAATATTAGTATTAAACTAAATGTATGTTTCTGTGCTTAGATAATTTTTAATATTATAAATTAATATATATATAAACTTATACATTGTAAGATTGCTGAATATCTGCCATATTACGTGCATTACTTCATTGGTATTTTTTTGAGAATATGATGTAAAATTTGTATAAAATTATTAAGATTAAATTAATAATAATATAATTTATACAACAATTGGCTAAATGTACATATTATGTGAGGTTTTTATTTTGAAACTGAACTGCTTTCTTATAAATACCTTCAAAAGGCTTTGAATTGCATCTGACTAATGCAAAGTAATTCTTAATTAATTTTATGTTACATTATCCGCCTGTCTGACTAACTTATCTCTCTAGACGAGATCGTACGCGCCCTCTATGAATTTTCGGGTTCAAGTTCTGACGAGCTGAGCTTCCCAGCGGGGCAGTTGATCCGCCTGATCTCCCGTGAGTCGGCACCTGGTGTGGACGACGGTTGGTGGGAAGGTGAGCTTATCTCGCCTTCCTCTACAGCTGCTACAGCTGGCAGTGACAATCCAGCCAGCATTACAGGTCGTTCTTCAGCACCTCCTGAGGGCCCCGGTTTCATGCCCCGAGGATTCTTTCCTTCCATGATTGTGGAGCCTGTGAAGAGAGTCACTCCCCAACTCTGCTTGTTCCCGGGTTCTGGATCAGATGAGGTACTGAAGGACGCACAGAACACTCCAAAAGGTGCTATTTTTAGTTTCAGAACTTGTTTTTAAAAATTATTATGCATTTGTGTGAAATATAAGGTTACATCCCAGCCATTGTTTGGCATCTTTTTGCATGTTTTAATAATATTTCTTTGTTATAGTATATCATAATCTTCTTTTTTCACTACATATTAAACTATAAACGTTATTTACATAGTTATATTACTTTATAACAGTGTTATTTTAATTATTTGAACTCATTTAATACGATTTGGATCGTTTCTTCTAGATTATTGTGTTCTTCTGATTTAAGACATTTGTAAATTTTGTTATTTGGATGAGTAATCGATATATCAACAATAAATACATCGGTTGGAAACATTTTCTTAATTCCACTCTATTATGTTTACAACATTTACAACGCAAGTCGAATGAAACATAATTTTTTATGGTGTAGTACAATTTTTAAAAGTAATGAATATTTTTTATTGGTTAGTTACATTTATTGTTAATTTTGTGCAGTATGTCGGTATGTATTGGCCTTCAATGCCCAAAAATAATATGAGAATGTACATTATCAATCTAGTTTATAACCACAGACTTCAGTTTTTACCTAATTTATACATAATATAGAAGTTTGTGTTAATAACACATGCAACAAAAAGTATGCTCCTGCAACTTAGGATATTAAAAATATCTCTAACGCTTGTAGCATGAAAGCAAGAAAAACCACTCATAGGGTAAAATAAATGTAATAAAAAAACAGAGCTTTCGAACTTAACAAAAGTTCATAATCATGTGCAGCATGTTTACGTTTCAAAGTATTCAGGCAAACATAAAAAACTATAAAGTAACATACACTGTTATTTTAATAGTTTTGTAATTTCTTTAGCTGTTTTTATTTTAGTCTTCTCTCTTCATTCCTATCATCTGCTTTTTCAATCCCTCCTCCTTTCCTGTCTACCATTTTTGCTTTTCTCTTCATTCTCAAGGCACAGAAGAGGCCCATGTCCCCGATGCAGTGAACGGTCTTGTCTCATCTTCAGCTCCAGTCTCCGACATACAGCAGCCCCCAATAGAGGAGTCAGTTGAGGTCCTAGTCACCTCTCCCGTGGATAGACCGGGTCCCCCTCTCTTCCAACCCCCACCACCTGCACAATCTGGATATGATTTGGGCCTAGAGCCTGTAACACCAGAACCAGACAGCACTGGAGACAGCTCTAGTACCGACACTGAAGGTGAAGAAAAAGTCAAAAGAAAACAAACTTGACTAGTCAAAACTTCGAGAGTTGCAAATATAATCTCTTTTTTACAATAATCACATTCATTAATATTAAAAGGATGAAGGCATTATAAATTATGGTAATTCTTAGATATATATAATTACACTCATTCATAGTATAAAAATTAGCTTTAATTTACGAAACTTCAGTTCAAAGTAATAGTGAGAAATTCTTATTTTTATTATAATAGAGTATGTTTTAATTAAGGTTATAGAGTATACTTTATGCGCATCTGTATTTGTTGGACAGGTCAAAGCAGTTCCACCTCAGCAGAAGAATCAGACACCGGGACAGTGCGTGCGAGAGATGAGACCCCAATCAAGGATCTAGAGGAGGACGAAGAGACAGAGAATGAATCCAGGCAACAGGCGCCTGGGGAGGATTCAACCGCAGCTACAATATCGTCATATGTTGACTCGGATGCTAAGGACGCGGTGGTTTCTTGTGTGGAAGAGAAGGACAAATCTGGCTTATTGGTGGATGGTGATAAGAAGAAAGGTGAGTGGGGCTTATATCCTTCCATGTTTCAGGCCGGGAGGGCGTCATCTTTTGAGAATTTATATTGACTACTTTGTGATAAATAAATAGGAATTTTTATGCTTAATTGAAACAATCAGTTATGTTTAAGAAAATTATCAGGGTTCCTACTCATTCTCAAAAGTCTTTAAAAAGTAATACACGGTCGATTTCAATTATTATTATTATTATTAGCTCTTTATTTAATAATAAAAAAGGATATGAGAACAAAGAACAAAGTTTCCTTGAGACAGTCTGTTTAGAACTAAGAAGCAAAATATTGTGTGAGAAAGCGTTATGTAAAAATGCGAAATAAAATTGGTACATTGAGGAGTCCTTCATAAAAAATTGTATTTATTAGAGGATTTGCATGCTTTAGAACATCATTGAATAGATAGCACAATAGGATGACAGGGTGTCGACTGTCATGCAAAACCTGCAAAAGTCATGCAAAATGAAAATACCTGCAAAAAGTCATGCATAGGGAAAAAATCTGTAAAAATCCCATAAAAGTCATGTAAAACGACATTAGTCGAATTTTTAAATTTTTAACATTTTCTAAAATTTAAATTGAACATAAAATTTAGAATTTTGAAATTTATTTTGTATGTTATACATTGCCATTTCAATATTTTTTTATTTCAAAGCGAGCGCAAACGATTGCGTCTGCAGTTAGACAGTTTAGATATGGACATTGGTCTTTTGAAATAATAACAATTGTAAGTTGTTATTAAATATATATTTTATATATATAAATTGAATATATCCCCTTCCTATGTATATCATACCTGCAAAATTTTACAGAAACCTACAAAAGTCATGCAAAACCATTATGATAAGGTGGTCGACACCCTGATAATGTATGTGTGTTTTATAGTTTATTTATAATTATAATTATCTACAAGTCAGTGTTTATATTACTATTTAACGATTTACTTTTCTTGAAACTTTTCTCTTGTAAACTTTAGTTCTTACTTTGTCCTTGGCTTAGCAGCACAATTCTAATAGACAAAAACATTTACTTATTACTATTTATTATAAAAAATGAATAATTTCTTTTATTTAAATAATAGTACATAAATAGTGGGTATTAAGTTAAATTTGTTAAATTATAAATTTTAAGACTACAATTATACAGTACACTAAGTAGTAAGTTGAATTACTACCTGTAGTTAGTAGTAAGTAATAGTATTATTTTGCATAATGCCATAATTATTGTTGAATTTATACTTTATATGTACTGTGGGTCAATATTAAACTGACAATATCCTATTTGAACATTTAAAAATGGTCAGCACTAATTATAGTGATACCAAACTATTAAAATCCTTGCAAATTATCCAATTTTAATTGAGGGTTTCTTTTGTGACTAAGTTCATTTGTGATACATGAGAAGTAACTGGAGACTGCCTTCCGGTGGTCTCTATGACTACCTTTATAATATGAAATATAGGATTACTGGAGGTTTGACAATTGCACTACAAAACTAATTTCACCAAAAATTAGTAGTACGGTAGCATTACAAATAGATTTTATGTTAACTAATTTAACACTTATTCTTAATATATATTTTTATTTTTTATGTTAAAAGATATTCATTCTTTAAAAATAATTTTATTTATTCATGCCTCATGACCATGTATGCCTACACACTCACATAATTTCTAAACAGGATGTTGATGGAAGTTGTGACAATTTATAATAACTCGGTTTTATAAAACGAGTTATGAATAATAATAGTTATAACTAGTTATGAGAACTGTTTTGAACAGTATCGCCCCAGGCATACATTCATTTAATACTTACTTTTAATGATACAAATAACTGTTTCAAAAGTAATGATTACTATGATGTAGTCAAGATCATTACTGTAACATAACAGATAATGTAAAATATTCTTGAATTAAAACAAATCTATGTGCTACAATAGTAAGTAATAAACATTGTATAATGAATAACTATTTCAATTACTATTTACTGTTACATATTATAATTATTTGTTTTTAAGATTTAGATAATATTTAATTTAGCTTAATTTTCTTTTTAAGTATTATTTGTTAATTATGAATTGTTTATCTAGGTAATATTTATTTTAGTTTTATTTGTTTTTAGGATAATTTTTGTTAATTAATAATTATATAAGCCTATATAAAATTAATAGGTTGATTTTTTAATTTATATTTGGGATAATCGTGTTTAAAACTGTTATTATGAACTTTGAAATAATGTTTTAAATATGCACAATAAATTTCCTAATCCAAAAATGTTATTGAACTACTCTCATCCCCGCATTACAAACAACTGATCCAATAAAGCTATCTTCTCAAGTCAGTATGACTGATAATCTCGTGTTATTTAAATTTTAGTGTAATTTTCACAACATTAAAATAAAATTCTATAAATATACATAATACATATATTTGTTTACTGTTAAATTATGTTTTGAACTTTGAAAAATGAACATTAAATAATAATAAAATACCTCTGATTTTCACATATGATATTACCATTTAACCATTAACCAAGTGATGGTCGGTATATACAGTTTGTAAAGGTATACATATATTTACAAAAATACATGCAGAAACATCCATTTGTGAACCATACATCAACCAAACCCTTAAATTTGCGAATCCAATTATAGGGTCAAATAAATGGAGTAGAATTTTAAATTAGAAGTAGTATTTAAGTTATTGTTTTTAATATAATATTTTTTAATTTAATTTGATTTGATTTGTTTTAATTCAATAATATATTACATATTGGTGATATCACAGATATGATCTTGGCAATATTTCTTTTTAAAAGGTTCTTTGCATCACTAAAAGTAAGGCGGTGTTAAGCTAAATATGTTCTAGAAAATTATACCTTCAATTTTGTCAACAACTGGAGAATAGAAACGCAAATTAATTTCTATTAATCACATTTAAAAAAACTTTTTAATTCACCAACTGTGCATACCTTTAAAAGCTTAAGTAAACACTTTTTTATGCATTTTGAAATGATTAATTTTTAAATTCACCAACCATACATAGGTACCATTGATAAATTAGTATATAGGCATTTGATATTAACAAATGCTAATATAAAGCATATAGACCATGAAATATGTTTTTTATACTTGCAAAACTTACTACTAAATAAGCAAATAAATACATTGAGTATTATAATATAAATATTAAATAGTTAACTTTCAAATTTGCCAACCGTACAGTGATGAATGTTATTGCTGATACTGATACAATACTTACACTTATATGTGTAAGATATGTTAATTACATAGTTAAAAATCTTATATAGCATTGATGAATAATATATCAAGCATGTTAAATTTGAAAATGACTGGCTTTTAAATTCAGCAATAGTATACATGGTTGCCAAATTTGAAAGCCAGTCATTATGAAATTAAAATTGTTAATATAAGGTATGCAAAGTTGGCTGATTTAAAAGATTGCTATCATAAATATGACAAATAGAATGTCGTTACATGTATTCATCAACAAAGCATACCATTAGTTAATGTTTTTATAATAACAATTAAAAAAAAACAGCCATTAAAAATTGTATAAATGGGTGCTAAGTTTTATTACTACAGAGCTTGCTGTTTAAAATACATAAACCTATTATAGATCAATAAAAACATTGATATATATCGATACTAAAATTCATTAAAATATGACATCATAATTCCAAAAAAAATCTTTGCAATGGTATAAATATGATATCATTTTTACTATGTTAAATTAATTAGCTTACTTTAAACAACAAGTGGGTTTCATTTCTTCTGTAAAAATTTTCATTGTCAAGAATTTTCGTCGTCATTTTTAATGATCTTTAGTTTTTATATAACCAATTTTTAATAGATTATAATATGTTTACCTATGCATATTAAACAATAAGCATTGTAACAATTAAATATTGTCTCCCTTTTTATGTCAATTATTTTAATGATTATACTTCATATACTTCATATTATTTTTGCTCTTTGTTGTCGAAGAGCTTGTTTCTTGGCTTTCATTTTGGCGACACGGGCGTTTTGTTTAGATTATAATAAGAAGAAACTATTTTTCATCAAAATTGATCCCTTTTGAAAAAGTATCTACATAGAAACCTTTTCAAACGTTCATCTTTGGTGCATTTTGTTTCTTGGCGATTACGCTAATACCAAAAATGAGATTTTATAATGCGTTCTAGCCTGATTTATTAGCGGTAAAATTTAGGCCTATGCCTATTCTCCTTAGCATTAATGACTAGAGCTGTTAGTATCTCTCAAGCTAATTGCTGACGCTCTTGGCTTTACATTTCACCTGCATCTTCTAATCATTGAAAATTAAGCCACATGTAGTCTTAATGTTTTTTTATATAATTTTGTTCTACGGAAGTAATTATATGGTAATGGTTATTTAAATTAGCGAATATCATAACTATGCTAATTAACTTTTTTGTTAATAATTTGTTTGGTTTCATCTATCAGGTTTAATCAGAGCGGCTGGACTCTCCTTCGCACCTTATTTTGGACTTCACCAGATAGTCTGTCCAAAAAATAGAATCATAGAGTCCTCGGGAAACTTCAAAATACCTACCTTCTTCTTATAGTCGACGACATCCGTGAGGCAGATCTAATATTCTTCGTTGTGGTGTCGAAACAGTTTCTTCCCTTTGACAACCTTGTGAACGCTGTCGAATTTCAGTTTTGCTTTATGTGCGCCGTAAACATCCATACCCATTAAAGACCCAAGCATTCTGGACTTTAATTAAAGCTATTTTTCTCGAGAATACGCCTCAGCTTAGTATTCGAGCTACCCAATTTTCTCAAGCTATTTGGCTCTATTCCTGCCACAGCTGTACTCTTCTTTTTCTCTCAGTACTCTCTTCTTTGATTTTTTAAATGCTTCTAGAACTACACGTGTTTATTCTTTGACATACGCTTAATATGTTGTATTGTAGCTGTTTATTATTATTTTTTTGACACCTTAGTGAATGCTATTATGAAAATTATTTCACACTTTTTTGTATTAATCTACACTCCATTATTTTCAGTTACACCTGTCGCTTGGCCATCATTCTTTCATCATCAGTCATTTTATTTAAAATATAATTTTCCAAATTGGTAATTAAATGCATATTATCTCTTATATAGTTTATTATACAGCTTACAGTCGACATTTCCCTCTTCATATGTAAACTTAAAACCATTCTCTTGTCTGATTCTTCTTCCCTTTTATTCTTTCTGTCATGCACTCTGAATATCATGTAGATACTGTGCTTAATTAAATATATATATTATTATTATGGATTAAGTATTTAGTACAATTATTGTTCCAAATTTATGTAATGTTCTTTTGTCTCTTAGTCTGTCATAGCCGTCATTCTTAATACAGATATTATAGTGCACACATCTGTTCCATATACTTCATTATTTACGTCATTTTATCTAAAATGTTCTTTTCGAAATAGTTATACATGAAAAGATTCTCTTCCCTTCAAATACACGTCTATTATATAATTTTGTATTACTGTGTTTTTCCTGATAATGCAATATATAATACATTTTTAATGCTAAAGGGGTAAATATAGTTTGAAGATTTTAATATTTTTTTTAACATACTACGTATTTATTTATACTATTTTAAATAGTCTTAGTGGACATCTATTAACATAATTTTTGTTTCTATTTAATATTTTCAGTTTTTTTTAACTATACTACTTATTTATACAACTCACAACTATTTCGTTTTAAATCAATTTAAAAGGTTTTTCTAACTGTACTACTTCATTTTCAACATTGCTAGAGTATTTAGCAAGGTTTTTTTTTAATTCTACAAAATTAATATTCGTGTGTCCATCTCAACTGCAATGTGTCCAAATCCACATATACGAGGGGTTTCAAAAAGTTTCGGGACTAATGGCAAAAACACAAAATTTGTTGAAATATAATTTATTGGTATTTGGACTCTCTCTCTCTATGGATGTTGCTGTTGTTATTAAACATTGAAATTGATGTAGGTGATTGATCTAAGTTAGCGTTACGCATATCTATTGGAAGTGTTCACTACATTTTGCATGACAAACTGAAAATGAGAAAGGTGTGTCTCATTGGGTGCCTCATATCTTGACTCAGGATCAAAAGAATTGGCGAGTTGCATGGTGTGAGGAAATGTTTTTTCATTATCAGAACGGTCAATCACGTTAAGTAAAGAACTTGATAACTGGAGATGAGACCTGGGTTTATTGTTATGACCCAGAGTCTAGGCAACAATCATCTCAATGGACTGTCAAAGGGCAAACTCCTCCAACCAAGTGCATAAAAAGTTGAAATGTTATGAAGAAGATGGTCACTACATTTTTAATGATACCTATATGGATATGTTTCTACTATTCCTGTAGAGAATCAATGTACTGTAAGTCATGACATTAAATTGGTATATCACAGAATGCCTTCCACAGGTTATTGGTAATGCTAGACTGCTTTTATCTTGAAGAGGTCAACTTTTACTACATCATGATAATGCTCCTGCATACTCAGCCCATTAGGCAGTTAATTTTATTACCAAAAACAATGTTGATCTTGTTGGATATTCACCCTATAGCCCTGACTTGGCTCCCTGCAATTTCTTCTTATTTCTTTGTGTAAAAGCAATACTTAGAGGACACCAATTTGAAAGTGTGGATGATGCAGTGGCTTTGTATTCACAGGAAATAAATCGCATCACTCCTGATGAGTGAACTGAATGTTTCAAAAGTGGTTTAAATAAATACAGAAATTTATAATAATTACTATTAGTATTAGCATGGTGACTGGTGAGTACCTCAAAAAGATGTAAAACTTGGCACTTTCTCTGTTTAGTTGTTAAATTTTGAAATAAATTATATTTTAACAAATTTTTGTGTTTTTGCCATTAGTCCTGAAACTTTTTGAAACCCCCTTGTAAATGACATTAAGCAGTAAAAAATTAAGTAGCACTATCACTAGCACTAGCAGCAGCGCCAGCACATTAAAAAGAAAATTATTTTATAATAACAAGTTAATATGAAATTAAACAGTTTAAGTTATAGTACCTGTAACATTAATCTGATTCCAAAAGTCCAATAAGAACTATATCCCATAATAGTCACTAAATTAATTAGTGAAATTCATTTCGACTTTTAAATAAAACGATTATATTTAAATTTTAATGATTCATTAGTTTAATTAATTTAAAAAATAAAATATTTTTTTTATTATTATAAGTAACTTGAGTTTTAATTATAAAAACAATGTAATAGAATATATTTTATAAAATTTAATGACAAAAAACGTTAAATTAATTGACAAATTCTACAAACAGTAATCACGTCAAAGGTGTTTTATACAATTAAATTAAAATATTTTAGAAAATTAATATTTTTAGATATTTCAATATATAAAGTAAGCAAATGTTATTTTAACATAAAATTAAAATGTAAGCTACGTAATAATTTAATAATTCTATCGTTTTAGTAATAATAAAAATTATTAATATCCCTTAAAAAATGCAAATAATTTATGCATTTATATATTTGCAATTAAAATATTTTTTGTGTATTAAAACAAGTAACACATATCGAATAAAAAGTATTTAACGGGTCATTCACAAATACGTTGTGGCATATCTACTTATATTTTGTTATACTATTATAATGTTATTTGTTTTAAATGATCTATAGTTACAATATATTGGTAACAATAACTTTGCATGTTTTGAAATACGTATACAAACCAAATATACATTTCCGAAGATATATTACTTCTTCATTCTACAACGTACATACGGAACAAATGACAATATTATTCAATATTAAGACATTACGATAGAAACATATTTCAGCATATCATAGTATAGCTAGGTAGATATGCATAATACCTGTTAGAATTCTGTACAGATATTAATAAGAGGTAACAAGCAACAGTTTCTTTATAACAACACATTTGCAAAATTACATTAGTTAAAGTAATAAACGTAATCATTAAAACAGTATTACAGTAATTATATTATCCTTTCTTTCTCAATATGCGTGAAGTGCCTAGTAAGCTCCTATACACATTAAAATTTGATTAAATACAGGGTGGGGCAAAAGTCTCTCAACTATTTATAGTAAATATTCAGTGTTTAGTAATATATCCAGTGACTGATTACAAAAAAGAAGTTTAGGGGAAAAGAAGTTTATTATTAATCAAAATCCATAAAACAATGCATATAATGTCATAAATGTTCAAATTGTCTAATATATTTACTATAAATAGTTCAGAGACTTTTGCCCCACCCTATAATTAATAAAAAAGCATAATTGAATTTGAAAATACAAACTTCTTATGGTATAGATATCTGTTTGCATATACCTCATCTATTAATATGAATTTAGAATGCTCCTTTAAAACTACAATAAATGAACAAAAGAGTTTATATAGGGACTGCATATACCAATTATATATTTATACAACTTATAATTATACTTTGATCCATCTTTAATATAACTTTTCGAAATAAACTATAAGCAAAGGTTGTAATAGGTAAAATGACATTTAATTTCAATTTTAGGACTATTTTTCTAATGCGGTAATTATAATTATTGGTCTATATATTTATTGCATTGTTCACTTATTTCAATATATTAGAGCAGCTATGTATTGACAGTATTAAACTGATGATTTTATTCTAACTTACTAATTTTCATTTGACACTAATATTGAAATGTTATAATTAATATAATTTATAAATCAATTTACTACCCTCTCAGATATAAAAAAAATTAAACAGTATATTATGTTATATGTATTAAATATTGTTCTTTATTTTATAAATACATTGTCTTATTTAGATAGAAATGTATTTTCAAATGGCTTAAATATTATACATATCACTTTGTATTTGTTTGAAACAACGTCTGAATCGATTTAATCGTTAGTCATCGAGCCATTTGTGCCTGTGTGTATTATTATACATTTAAATACATTTTAGTACGCAACAGACAATACATTTTGTGCCGTTTCTATTGAATAAAGTGTCCATTCGAGTCATTCTATATTTCTCATCTTCTAATTCAAATTTTGTAATTTTGTAACTTTTTAGATTATTTTTTATTACAATTTATTCTTACAATCTTAAACGTTTAGATTACTCCCCTTTTGTATCAATACACAATATCTATGTAGTAACTCTTTTATATAAACTATTATAATAATATAATAATTAGAAACGTAATTCATTAGAAATTGTCCAATATAATAATACAATCCCAAATTTGATTGTAATGAAGCCAAATTTGATTGCCTATATTCCATATTAGGTTAGCTCAAATTGTTTTTGATTACATTTGACTCACTGAATAAATCCAATTTTTAACAATACAATTTGTTTCCTAGTGGCAGTATTGTTTTACATAGTTATGCTAATCGACTGAATCCCAAAAAAGGTACATTCAAAAATGTGTTTCTATGCTTCATTTTGCTTAAACCTAAAGTCATTTGTTTTAATAAGCAAACATGTATGTTTAAATATTACGGTGCAGGTATATAGGTACAAAAATGATGTAACTGCCCATGTAAAATCTATAAAAATAGGACATTAGCACGATCCAATACCATCCCTGAAATGATTAACTACAACAAACAATATAATGGAAGTATCATTTGGCAATTTCAGCTATGGACAGAAAACTGATTTTATAAACGATGCAAGGAAATAAATTGTCAGCACTGTGTGATTTAAGTTCAAACGGATGCAGATCTGCTTCGGTCACTGCCATGATTATCAATTTACATTTTTATGCGGGTTAATGTCAAGTTATACACCTGATAAATTGCGGATAATACCTCAAGCAAATAAACTTTATCGACTAAAGGATTTCATGAATAATTGTTACAAATAATCTTTTTAAAAGGGTAAATGCGTAAATAATTTCTGAATTGAGTTGACACGACCATAAAATTGATAATTGTAAAATGCATTTACCTTAACCAAAAATTACCGCCTTTCTAAGTAAGTTAAATACCAATAATAAAACAAAAGTGTACATTATGTCTGCACTAATATCTTAGCTTCTAATAACATTATAAAACAATGTTGTTATTTTGTAATAACATAGAACACATAAAAACATGATTTCCTATCCATACCAGAGGGAAGTAATCTTTAAAATGGAGCAATAAAAGCAATATAAGAATTTTTCCCAAAATAACATTTACAACCTTGAGCGTTTTAATCAATATTATGCGTGCACTCAATGACGGTCTATTAAGACCATATTAGCCTATAAAGTGCTATTTTTATCAAAATCAACGAAATTGTGATTTGGGTACTTAACTGGTTAGTTTCATAAGTAAATCATAAAATACAATTAAAAAGAATTTTCTTGCAAAAAAGATTAAAAAAAGATTAAAACTATATATGTTCATCTATATTTTATTTAAAACATGTTTTGACAATTTTTTCAGTCAATTTGTTTTATTACATACAAAGTTTCAAAAATCTACTTTAAATTTAAACATTATAGTGGGAAATAATCAGCCACTCCGTCCCCCTTCCCCTTCCCGCCCTCCTCCCTTCGTGCCTTCTACTATGGTTATGGAAACATAAAAATAGCGTTATGGATATTGTTAAGTAAAATTTATTATAAATACAAATTGACCGAACAATAAAATTATTAATCCTTATAATGTGAATTTCTTTAACCTTATAATTTTTACAAATTCTCAAAATGTATTTATTTAGAAATATGTGATATTTATTCATAAAAATAGTTTATATATTTCATTTTATTTACACTGAATTTATGTGTAAATAGCTGAAACAATCTTGGGGATTATTGTTAATAGATTTTGAGTATTGCATAGAATTATTTTATTAGAATTTCAATCAAAACTATACATGCAATGGTTAGAACTATACATGCAATAGGTCAAAGCTATACATGCAATGAAAAATCTTAGAATACAATTAATAGGTAAATAACATTGAAATTGATATTATAGTCAGTGAGAAAACCACAGAGTATAAATTTATGAAATTAATCATAAAAAATCAAACGTAATGTGATTAGAATTTCCGTCCACTGAAATTTTCATACGTTTTTCTGAACTTGAGGAAAATGTGATGGATTTGTCAACAGTAATAAGAGATTGGCTATTATTAGCAGATACAACCGTAGAATGTTCTTGCGGTGCTGATGATGAAGAACTTGGCAAGGAAATGGCTGAACTAAGAACATGTTTGCGCTGGTCAGAAGGCCGATCATAGCGATCAATGGAGCGTTGATCCTTGTGTCCAGTAATTATGCAAACATCCGAATTACTCAATCCTTGCTCTTTAGCGCGTGTAATTGTTGTTGTTCGGACACAATGGTTGGTATATGATTGCGACAAATTCAGACTTACAGATAGATTTTTCATGAAAGCGCCAAAAAAACATTCGCCGCGAACTTGTTTAGAGTTATAAAATTGAAATGCACCTTTTTTGCCATATACTGGTCTTGGAAAGAGAACGTCACTATTGGGAACTTCTTTCTGAATTCGCTGCAAATATATTTCAAATGCGTCAATTGCAGTTTTGTCGTATATTCGATTACTTCACTGACTAGTATATTCTTTTGGTTTCAAAGAAGGTTTGACAGTTTTCCTCAGATTATTTGGCACCGAATCATCGCATTTTTTTATTTAGAAAAATAAATTTAACATCGCAGGAATCAAACGCAATATTGACATCGGACCGCTTTAATCGTCTAAATTCTTCACGTCCCCGAGCTCCCAGAAAATACAATAAAGAAAAAATGACTTCATTTTGAAGCTGCTCGCCATTATTTCTACCAAATGAGCTACGGATTTTCTGAAACAAAAGCAAAAAATAAATATAGAATTTTTGATAAAACATACAGAAATAGTTGTGAAAAATTACCTTTAGATCGTCTTCTTCGATTCGAACAAATTGTTTCACTTGTCCACCATGCGCCAACCAGAGACCAGCCATTGTTTTGAGCATCCTGTTTGCCGGCTCAAACTCTCTGTCTTCTATGATGTTGATGTTCCGTTGTAGCACCTGCGTAATGTACCGGTGAATTGCAGCACGAATACATCGAAGACTGGCTGGACTGTAGTAATCTCCGGCCTTTGTTCGTACCTCATGATAAAAATATCGCAAATAGTCGTTTAAATTCGATGGTGAGATGATTTTGACATCACACGATATTTGCTTTTCATTTAAAAACATTAAAAATTTATTGAAATGCTGCTTTTCCTGATCTTTTGTGCTTTGCGGCTTCATACTACTTTCTGTT
>JAYRBW010101581.1:0-19432 GCA_036023295.1 Invenusta paracnida
GTGAGATTTTAGAGATATTGTTATTATAATTTAGTTAGTATAATTTAATTATTATATTTAACAACCTATTCGATAACCGATTTGATAACATTAATATGATAATTACATATTGAACATATATACTACTTATATGTATATATATCTGGTATAAATCGTATATTGTATTTGGTGATTAGTTCTATTAGTTCTATAATATATTTATAATATTTCTATTTTATTTAGCTATATATATTTAGTTAATATTAGTTCTATCTAAATCTGTAGCCTTAAGTCTACATTTGTAATATTTTGCAATAAAATAAAACCATATTATTCGTATAATGATGTTTTCAAACACATTAATTTTGCACATTGATTTTTATTCAGGATAGCATTTAAGCTACTATATATCCGCTGTATAAATATCATATCTTTTGCAAATACTACATCTATGTATATTATAGTATAAATAGTATGATAATCATTATTTAAAATTTGTTCAGTCCAATTTGTCTAAACAAATATGAAAAGCAAAATACTGAAATAAATTAAATAGATTGCAAATAATCATTATTGAGGTAATATTATTTAATTTAATAATACTACTATTGTTGATATATTTAAATACATTTAAAACAAATAGAATTAACCTTATAAATCCAAATTAATTTTTGTTACTGTTTCAAATTCAATTGATTAAGAAATCCGGAACGTATTCATATATTTGTTTACTATATAAAACAGAAATACATAAACAAAAACAAATTTTTAGCATAAAAATGTTGATTAAGTCCCTATTTGCGAATGTCATGCCTATAGTACAGAGAATTTATAAATTAATTAGGCATGTAATGTACGTTTTCACATCAAAATATTATCACCAGAAGGCCATCGCTATATATCTACCGCTCTTTAGAAATTTGGCAAAGAATGGTTTGGATAATTAATTATTGTGTTATGTTATCACCGTATGTTACTATGTTTCAAAGAACGAAACAAAACAATGCTTTTTATTTGGGGTGTGTAATAAGTTGCAACTGGAGAATTATGAAGATTTTTAAAGTCTAGGATTCTTCCAAACATCCCTAATTACCAATTATCTGGAGTGAATTTTATCCAGGCAAGTGAAGGGGAACCTTCAAGTTGAATGGAAAGCATTCCCGCTCGACCCGACAAACGACTCCAAATGTCTGTTTGCCATTAATTTCACAAGCAAGGATGTCTAAACATGCTTTATTTATTCTAGGATTGGATTATGTTATGTAGAACACTATTTTATAGTGAAACACATCGTTGAATACATAGTGAGAGGCAGGAGCGCCATTAAAAATGAATTCGGTATTATAAATGGTGAATAAATACTTGGATAATGTAACAGTTCACTTAGTTAAATTACTTTGGTACAATTAATAAGTGGTATTATAGACTAAATAATGCTTGTACAAATATTCCTCTTTTCCTGAAGAAAACTTGCTTAAAACTCTAAAATAGTATTTAATTGGCAATAGGTGGGTATAACTTGTCCTTTTTGTAATGAACTATAAAACGTATAAAGAACGTTACAGAAATATTGCATTATTAAACTTTTCAGGAGGGTTTATTTATTTCACCATTATCAAGTTGTGTTATTCAACGATGTGTGAGAGATTATTCTATTCCATTTCCAGAAACTATTCAAAAGTATTCCATCTTAAAATTAAGTAAAAAACTTCACTATCAAAATGTTTCACAAGTTGGAAGTTGAAATAAATATTAATTTAAAGTTTGATGACAAAACAAATTTGTTTCCTGATTGTTTACAAAAATTAGTAATCTCGCAGAAGACAACGGAACGGAAATGATAAACTTACAACAATCGAAGCTCCTGTTTAATGTCATTATTCATGATCGCATATTGTTGATACAACTAATTTTCTCTATGTAAAGTAGTTTTGTAAAATACTTCAAGAAATGGTCCAGACTGCAAGAGCTTGTATAAACCACATATATTTTAGAATGTAAGATACGTAACAAGTTCTAACTTGAATAGGTATAAAACCTTGTTACAGAAATTTATTAATTATTTCTTTTGCATTCCATTGTCTAAATTTTTAATCATATTTTATATTTCATAAACTCGTAAATAAATAGATAGATATATTAATTATTTAGAGTTTAAAAATTGATTACGAATATTCAAAGGATAAAATTGTTTTATTCTCTTTATTCTCTTTGGGGTTCGGATTATATCCCCCCACCCTCTCGGATTGCCATCTGATCGCCAGTCCAAGCCTCTACAGATGGGTTACTCCGTCCCCAACTTGATGAATATATATTATATTTAAGCGTCGATGTAATGTATTCATCCTCTTTTGTTAGACGAACCTAGTTGTAAAATGTAAATTATACTAAATATATAGAAATAATTCATAAAATCAACTCTGATTGCGATATTTTTTCACTAAAATTCAATAAATCGATGATATTTTGGTAATAGAATATTTCACGGTTATGGGAAATACTTTATATTTTATATTTATATCAGATATACATATACAAGCGTAGGTATATTTCACGTCAAACGTTATCACATCAATTTAATATATTGTAAAACAATATTTTCAATATAGAACAATACATTTTATGCATATAGATATTTTTGGTATATTAAATATATTTTAAAAGACTTACAATGATCTCATTCAATAAGTTAAAAGGCCTATAAATTGTATATATTAATCAAAAATGTTTTTGATAATACAGTTGCCTGGTTTTTATATTTCAAAAAGAATACGAAAAATCACTACTCGTATTCGTATTAACTTAAGAGTGATTGACTTGCGTTTCAAAGGTATATTCTATATAATTGAATAAATATTACTAAAATAATTGTATGCTTTAAAAGTCAACATGAAACGTTGAACATACATGTTTGAAATTCACACTTTGAATTTCCATTCGCATTTACACAAGTAATCGCCACTGGTGTTGCATGTATTCGTAATTAAATATGAAATACATAGCTTTACTATTCAAAATTCCCTATTTAAGATAATTAAGTATAATCAATATTGCCGAATATTTCAAAATTAGTTTGGAAAAATTCTCTAAGTACGTAAGCATGCATTTTTAATACAAAAATGCGATGAAACAATGATTCAGGATTAATTTGATATAACAAGTAATATTTATTTAATTAAAAATAAACGTTCGAATAGTATCTAGCTATGAATATATGTATATGTAACTGTCTATTTCAATATTCAATATATAAATTTAATTTTTTATTTTTCACTGTACATTATTTTTAAGTATTTTTTGATATTTTAAACAATTTGCTTTTTTTGCAGCTTTTACTGTATTTTGTTATATAAAACTACAATTTTCTATTTTTACTGTAGTTTTCAGTATTTTATTGTAATTTGATTTTTTTATTGTATTTTGTTATATTAAACTGCAATTTTCTCTTTTTACTGTAGTTTTCAGTATTTTATTGTAATTTGATTTTTTAAATGTTTTTTACTGTATTTTTCTGAATTTTACTACAATTTGCCGTTTTCACTGTATTTTCTATGTATTATCGTATGAGAGATTTCTTATTTTAATTACTACTTTTTCTGCCTTCCATCCTTCTGTGATTGCTCTGAAACAAATCTTTCGTAACTTTTGGCGTCGTATTTACAGTCTGTCACCCAGCTCGAGGGGGTCACGTGACAGACCGGTTTACTCTTGAAAAGATGAATTTCCATATTTCTTGAAGCAGACATATTTCTGTAAACACTTTAACTATAATAAAAAGGTAATTAGGAATACTAAAATAACAAGATTGTAATATTTGAGTTGAACACATACTCATGATGTACTTCTTATGCTTTCCTAAGACACATATTGAACATATTTTTCCTCTCTTTGAGCGATTATAGAAACTGTAAATTTCAGAAATACCATTAAGGTTACCCCCCCCCCCTCTCCGTACTTTTATTGTAATCCAATCCATATACCGGGCTTCTGGGGAGGCGGGGTAGGGCCCTCATCAGGCATCTCTCAAGCTGCATTGTCGCGGACGCTATTATTCTTGACTACCGCATCGTCTACAATTTTTAATTATTTTAGGCTATTGCACTATAAAGGAAGATGTACGTACGGGGTCCCGTAATGTTGTCTGTCTGTTTATTGTTGATACATATAATTCGAATTTATATCTATTGCAGCCTCAAAAACAGTATCAAATTACCTTTTCGAAGTATATTTTAGTGAAAATATACTTCGAAAAGGTTATATATATATACGATTATATATGTATGCAGTAGGTACTGTAAAAGTTACATTTGTCATTAGATAATATTTCTTATAATCATACTTATTTGATATATTATTGTCTGTCATTATTATCTACCTGATCGTAATTTGCTAATTCCCTTTCTGAGAAATACTTATTAGACTTAGAGTTTTGTAGTTTTCTAAAAAACGGCAGATATTATTCTCGTAATTTAGGGTGACTTCTCATAAACATCACAGTAACCCATAAATTTGTAGTTTAATTATTTTCTCTTCGTTTTTGGATTGAAATAAATTTGGTGTATTTTCCCCAATATGTTCCAATTTAACACGGCATTTAATATTACATAAATTCTAGTTTTAGAAAGTGGTTCATGTAATTCGACATTTTATGACTTAATTCTAGCGTTCAAACTATCTTGAAAACTTAATTCTATAACTATAAGTCTAAATATAAAAATAATATAGGTACCTCAAATTTTAATTGATTGAAATACTAAAAAAAGTGAAACCTGTTTTGAGCATTTTTAAGTTAAAATATAATATTCAGTTAACTTTCTCATGACCAAAAAAATAAACTACGATGCATCATAACTTTTAACGTCATCATTTTTATTACTCAAGAGAACATTAATGTTTAAAGGTATGTTGTTGGCTAGATTCTATCACTGGTACAGTTTTGAGGGCTACATATACAGAGACCGTTAATTAATTTAATTATCAAACATATAAAAAATGAGGCATGGACAATTAAAAGAACTTTTAATTTCGCAGTACTAATTTATAAAATTAATAATTCCATATGCGTGACATTCCTGTCTTACTTCGCAGAGATATGGCGTGATTAGTTATAGACATTTTTTCTCGTTCTTGCAAACTGTTTATTGTTTTTGTGCAATTTGGAATTGAATTTTAAAGCAATGGCAGCTGTAACATGTTATCAAGGCAATGAAATATATTTACTACATAACATTCAATATAGAGAATTATTAAAAAACATTTTTTTTTCGTACTTATATGCATTGCTTTTGAAAGAAATAATAACATTTATATTTGCAAGATTACTTAAACCCTATCCATGTCGGGGAGGGGAGGGGGTGATTTTAAATCATACACTCCAGTATGTTTGCTCTTATTTTTAAATGAACAAACGTGGAGCAATGTCGACTTCTGTGACTTTTCTTAAATTATCCTTCTAACGACTGTATTGCAATCTTGAAAAGTTCACCTGCCCAACTAAAAAACTTGAAATAAAACTTGAAATCGAATTCTGTAAGTTAGTGTACTTTGATTGGCTATTGATATTTAGTGAACTTTTAGCGCTATATTCATGATTTCATCACGTGACCTAGCCCAAAGTACTGGTCACGTCACGTGACCACACTCTAGACATACACCCATTCTCTTAAAAAGGACTAAAAAATTGATTTGGGTACCGCATAATTTCATGGTATAATTCGCAAAGTACTATTAAATTAAGTTTTCCTGCAAACAATTATTATATTAATTATTTTTTAATGATAAAAATGCATCTTTTGACATACTTTCCAGTTTCAATGGAATATGCTAGAAAGCATCTTTATTTAAGCCCGGTGTGGTGGTGATGGCGGGTTAAAGGAAGAGAAATCAGAGAAATACACTTCAGATTGAAATAAGATAATATTTTATTGATTCTGTACTTTGAAAGTAAAGTAAAGGAAAAATAACCGAATCATTTCTGCAGTTAATGTAACTACAAGGCTACCTTGTACCTATTCTAGTATTATACCAAGACCGCGAATCATCTCGAAATAAGGGATTATTCGAGCCTTCCAAATACATTAATTCACATTAAAGCGAATGAGTCTCCCCTCCTAGCCCTGTCAACTATAATACAGTTGCATATTTAGATTGTCAAAAATCATTTATGTAAATTAATTTCTCATAAATATGATTGATCTGCAAATATATGTTGCTCTAATTTCGATTAATTATATTTAAGTTATGAGTTTGTTTCATATCTTATTTTAATGTGTAACTAAATCAAGGATATTGATTAGTATAAGACTGACAAAACCATATTTTTAAAACGATCTATTTGTGTAAAATAAGTGTGTCTTGCTTTATTAATTTGTAATTACGAACACATTTGATAATGTGAAATGCGTAAATACTGTAGAGTAATGAAAAACACTTGTGAAGAAAAATTTGACACAATAAATAATATTTAATTAATAAAAAATAATAAAAATTACAAACATATTTATACATCGCATATAATATATATTTTAAGATATTTACAAACATGGACAATTTGGTTGACTGAGTCCACCGATTTAGAGAAAAGTTGTTTAAATTGAAATGGTGTTTCACTTCTTTTTTTGTGTGTTTCAAATCTTTGAGGTGTGCTCACGTTTCTTAATCCAATCCATATCGGGAGAGGAGCTAGGGGATTTCCCGCATTTCTACTCTGTCTTTTAAATGAAAAAAATAGAGCAATTTTAGCTTCCGTTAATATAGCGCCGCCCTACTTTTAGTGATGCAAAGAACCGCTTAAAAAGAATCATTTTCAGGATCGTATCTGCGATGTCGCAGTAATATAAAATAGTATTGAACAAAGAAATTATTAATTATTAACAAATATCATTATAAAAGCAATTAATTATATGTAACAGTAATTAAAATAGTTGTGTAAGGTTTATTTATTACTATTGTAGCATATTGATTTGTTTTAACCAAACAATATTTTACATCACCAGTTACATTACGACCTTGACAATGTCACAACAATCGTTTTTCTTGTAACCGGTTCTTTGCATCACTAAAAGTAAGGCAGCACTAAATGGAATGCATGCCGTAAATTTACCTAAAATACAACTTTTAAAACTTTTACCGTTGCACCCTATATATGAGTGATCCCGTAGACATGCCCTAAAAATGCCTTTTTGACAAAAATGAAACAATGAAACTAATTTTTCTTTTAAATATGCAAATTTTACTTAAAATAGATAAAATTCTGAATTATGTACACTTTGACTTATAGCTTCATATAATAAATCTTAAAGTATAATAAAAATGAGTTTTCTAGCGGGAAAACATGAAGAAAAATCAACTTTATTTTAATATAATGTAGTTGACTTATTTTGTATTAATAGACTCTTATTTTTGATCATACAAAAGTGATGCAAAGTTTCAAAACTAAATTGTATTATAATTAGGGCTGACAAATATCATTGGAGAGCCTAGCAGAAGCCGCTATGGAAAGTGAGTTTTAAGTATACTGATAAACAGTCCATTGAGGGAAATGTTATTATTTCCTTATAATATAGGTACTCGTATGCTATCCTAAAAAGTATTAATATAATTATGCTATTTAAAAAAGCTACATTTAAGACACACCCTTCATGAGCCTTCCTTTAATGCTGTTTCAGTTTAAGAATTACTGTGTTAGAGAGATAATCTCTATTTCTCCCCCCTCATCATACTGTTTATTCGACATGTTAAGTTGCAATATCATTAAGTATACGCATATATAATAGAGAAAATGACATCAAGCGTTCTATGATACTTCTTTCAATGAGGTATGGCATATTATATTTATGAAAAAAAGGGAAAATATGTATATCAAGTTTGTTCGGAGACTTAGAGAATACAAATCTGAGAAAAGAAAGATTTGAGGTAGAGGCTTCTTTCATCGTATTCGCAAACATTGTTACACTATAGAGATACACACATTGTTGATAAGTTGCCAGAATTTATCGCGAGATCTTACTAAATTTCATTTAATAGTTTGAAAAGAAACTTTTCCCTCTAATATGCATGTGTGAGTGTATGTGTGTGTGTGATATTCTCTCGCTGAAGCAGATGTCGTGTGCTTAAATAGAGTTTATCATGTCCTCAATAAATGATACGAAATAAAGTTTAACTTCTCAGAAACACTACTCAGGTTTAATTGCTCAAGTCTTTTTCATTTTGACGGCCTGAGTATAATACGTGCAATGTATATATATACCTAGTATCAAGCTGTTCGTGATATTACTAAGTATTAGAATAATGTATAATTAAACATTGAAAATTCGGAAAACTAGTTTTTATAGATGGAACAAATTTTGTGCTACACACACTAGATATATTTTAATTTTCACAAAATGACGTTCGAAGCGTTTATCGAAGTCGGGAATCAATACTATAGAAAGGGCAAAAACAATTAATTTAGTCAGAAATTCCTATAATTTAATAAGGAAGTGAGCATATAGAGATAAATTTAATTTATAGACGTGTACATATATATGAATATATACATATATACGAAGTGATAATGTTGAACGGGAATATAAAAAATTACACTTTAGAATGTGAAATTTTTGTATATATATGCAAACCGTGAATCAAAAAAAGATATATTTAGTATTTTGAGAACAATTTCGGCGTTTAATATGACAACTATTTCATATGAATATTTAGAAAGAACATTTTTAGCGTAGACATTTTGAACGGTCCATCGGAGTTATATAATTATGTAGATGAGTTATTGGTAGATTGAAATGTTTGTTTAAGTTTGTGCTCATTGAGCATACATGTCTCGAAATTAGGCTTAATACATTTACACGAAATACAGAAAATGTCTCTCTTAACCCTCTGGATCCATCTTGGCCTTCTTTGCGCATCCATTTTCTGCCAAAGAATGTTAAAAAAAGCATTACAACTTTGCATGTATTTAAAAAAAATCGGTTTGTTTTACATATTCCATTGAAAATTAAGTATCAAATAAATTAACTAAAATGTTTATATTTTTATAAATATTTTTAATCATTAATTTGTATTCTTTGCCATAAAACTTGTTGTTGTTGTACTTTCTGAATATGTCAGTGCAATTAATTATAGCTTCGTCTATTTCGGGGAAAAAAGGGCATTTTTTATTAAGTTTAGTCATGTTTTCTTTACGATCGAAAGATCATTTTCATGGTGTGATCACGTGATTACTTTTTTTGGGTGACGAATATAATGCTAAAAATGGTAAAATGTTACATTATAGGAATAGTCACGGAAGATATACGTTGCCACATTTGTTTATTTAAAAATTACCGATTAAATGCGAGATGGGGTAAGAATTAGTTAACATAATGAATGGTAGAGTAGCAAAAACACTAATTGGGCTATTTATGTGAAATTTCAATGTTAATTGAAACATAATTTATTATTTGTAATCTTATCTTATGCAATACAATGTATCCTATTATATTATGTAATCCTTCTCAAGTTAACTGTCTCCGCTTGTATTTGAAGGCCTGAACCACTTGTCTCCTTATTAATATAAGATTGATCATTGCTGGTTGGTTCTAACCGAAACGTCTCGAAATATACGTCTATTTGTTTATAAATTGTGGGTTGTATTGCTTTACAGTTGTATTTTATAACTACCAATATGAGTGACTAACTCTGGATTCTATTTTAAGTCAATGTATCGATTATATTTCTGATTATAATATTATATTATATTTTAAGTCAATGTATCGATTATATTTCTGATTATAATATTATATTATATATTTTTTCGAATAATAAATATTTTAATATTTATAAACTGTGATCCTATAATATTGCATTTCAATAGAATGTTAATTTGACATCCATTCATGGAGATAATAAAGCATAATTCATTGTGAGTATTACAATTCTTTACGTATGCTTTATTTCGAAAATATCTGCCTAAAGATGAGTTCAGTATTTCCTCATTGCTATAATATATAGTTAATTTGAACTATTATATACTAATTAAATCAATGCATAACTCATATATACAGGCGGATGTATACTGCAGAATCATGCTTTTCATGGATGTTTATTTTCGTTTAGGAAGCTTTGAGACAGCTAAATAAATATATACATATATCTATGCGTGTACCCATGTACCAATATGTCGAAACAAATATAGTTCTTAACTTCTGCCTAATGATAATCTCCTCCATTTAGCAATTTGTGACATCTTATAGGAAATAAATCAATGTTTAAACCCCCAGGTTAAGAAAATGGAGAGAGCCTCACTAATGCAGAGATATTGTATGGTTAACTGAGATCATCTCAAACATTTTACATTTACAACCAGAGACGAAATATCGGAGACTATAGTTGTATGCTAGAATATCCTATTTCATTAAAGGGTTTCGAGACATCATCTTTTAACAGGATCGCCAACTTTCATTTTCTGCGGTAAACTTTGTATAATGGCCAAAAAATATATATTTTATCGAATATCCGTTTTATTTTGTTAACAGATTTTGTTAAATAATTTTTTTTAGAACAATAATGAAGATATTTTCTCGGTAATGTAAACTTTGGTCCACACAGATTTCATCGGAATTTGAGAGTCAACTGTACTAAAGGAATTTTTGAAGGAGTACAAACCTCTAGACTAGCAACAGATCACCGTGTATTATACATCGGCTTGCCCGGAAGGTTGCTTAAATTGCCTTATTTTCAGCAATGACGAAGCATTCAAGTAATCGATATTCAAATAGCTAGAAGAAATCATTCGATGCATAGAGACGATACGCACTATAAATAATTATTATTAATATTTCTGTTTGATTCGAATGCATCCATATATAAATAAAACAATATATATACATTGAATGGAAATCTAAATTAATTATTTAATTAAAATAATATATTTTCGATTTGGGGAAGATGTATATATTTTAATAAATTAAATCGATTCTTGCTGTACCCTGGTTTCTCTGTCAGAATAGAGTTTGAACTTTTAATCAAGAAGACAATCTTATTCAAACATTTAAAGCCTAAAGTTAACCCCTCCTTGGACAATAGTGGTGCCTTCTATATTTACAATTTATCGCCTGTTACTTAAATCATGCTATATAACTGGACATTACACTTGTCAGTACATTGCCTTAATAATGTTGTCATTTGTACATCGAAATAGTTGGCTCAAGAAACAATCACGCAAATATATTTTGTTGTCATTCTCTTTTTATCTAATCTCTAAATAGATGTTCTATTACATAGTATTATTTAGATAATCACAAACATTGTTTTAAACAGAAAATGTGCAATAAAAATTATGGCAGACGATTATTATTCTATTTAAATAAAGTAATGATAACCCCAGAAAAGATAAAAGAAGACAGAAAATCGTATTTTGCGCTGTACCACATACTACTTATATAAAGTAGTAGATTAGGTGAACAATGCAAAATATTAAATTTTAAAGTATAAATTGGTAAAATATGTTAATAATTTTTTTCGCTTGTGTTTGAATATTGCATAAGTCGCCCGTATATTATCTAAACGTAATTATATTTGTCAATGATGCCGAATATATGAGGAGAAATAATTGTCAAAGACAATCACAGGATGACATATTTTTAATACTTGGATATTACTAATTTGTGCAGCGCTAAGCAATAATCAAGCGGTAACACTGTTTCAATTTACCGGAAGGTGATTCAGGATGTTCCATCAAAATATAAAATAGTTAAAACGAATCTGGAAAGAAAGATATTAATATAACTATTTAAAATTAGAAATTAAAATGCAAGCCCGAGGGTTAAAATAAAATACATCCAAGGTTATAAAACAGCGTACAGAAAAATACTGACCGCCAATATTATATAATATGGGACCAACATAAATATTTCAAAATCCTACTACGTTTCTAATTAGTCCATTATACATACAAAGGACACTTCTTATAGAATCGGTCAAATTGCCAAAGCATAAACTGTGAATGGTCACAGTGTAAATATAAATAATGTAAGAACGCTGTTCACTGTCCCGTTTCTCGTTAATTTCCGGTGAAACCTCTAAAAGCCGTTCACTTCAGGCGGTCTTGTCTTGAGATGCGTAGCAAGTGTTTGTGGTCTGTGTGCGACAGAATTATGTATTTCTATAATAATAATAAGAATAATCTACACATCATATTAACTGATGTGATAGCTTTGTAGTAGTTCTAGGAAATGCACAGCTTCGGTTTGGATAAATGGTTACTTTATTTTATATGTGAAAAGCTCAAGATTGAAGAATCATACTTTAAATGTTAACTGTTGATTAATATTTTATTAATATTTGCATAATTATTTTAAATGTAATTTAAATGGAAGTTGCAATGTCTATTTTTGTTGGTATTCCGCAATATTAAGAATTCTGTTAATTACAAATTATCGAAGAAATTTAACAAAGTGGCTTTACAGCAATTTGTAATTTTAACCAATAATTAGAAACATTTTATTGATTATTTAGTAATCAATACTTACTATACATACATGGAAATATGTAGTATACAATCTTCGCATGTAGTTAAGCAAAGATGTTTTTTGACATTATATAGTCCCGCAAAAACTACAGTTAAAAGTAATTGTTATAAAAAAATACTTTTTGGTCAGTTTTTTTAATAAATAATTAACCAATTATTCTCTGAGAAAACTTTTTTTATTTGTTATTTGTGAATTATGACATGACAGTAATCAGTAGGTACATGAAGTAATTTGAATCAGAGTGGATTCCCTCATCTGACATCCGGATAAGGTTAGGTTAATGTTGTTAATAAAATACATTTCATGAATTATAGTGGCAGTCTTTACTAACCTGTCTTTTTTAATTTCATACTAATGAACAGTAAAATATATAGTTGCTATTGATGGTTTAATTAAAATTCTCAATTAAACCAGTTAGCTTTGAATAAAAGAGGAGAAAATAAAGGCATTTGTTAGAGAGTTACACCTTTTTTTATCTAATTGCATTGTAGTTCATAAATATATTTTATTCTCTCACATTTACGTTATAAATTTATACTCATTGATATTGACTATTCTTGCGAGAAAGCATACACGCCAAATATAACCACCTAAGTTGCCATCCAATCAATAAACTATAAAACTTGAATGCAGCATACATATTTTCTCGCTTGAAACTAGGCTTCTTCAAAGTATTTTAATGTCGTTTAATGACGTGTAGTAAAAATATCTAAGAAAACAGTTATTTTTTAGACTCATTAATTTGCGCATTCATCAAAATCTTTAGTGTTCGTGCAATATGCCTAAACACAGAATTTAAACAATTCTAGTTGCTGTTCTGTATGATACAATTATTTATTTCATATTAATAATAACGATTGCCAATTTTGCGCATGGATTAGCACTATCCAAACCTGCCTTTAATGCCCTTCCGTATTTTAGCTCTGAATTTTAAATAAACAAATGCAACAACTCTAAGGCTTTCGTGGCTTTCTCCAAAATAAAGATTTACAACTTTTAGCGCTATATTCACTGCTGGGCACCCAAAATGATGGTCACGTGACAGTGCTCCCCTTTGTAGAAATGAGTAAATCATACTTTTTATGTAAAACATGCATATGTGCCTCAAAATCAGTGAAACTCGAATTCGGGTACTGATTATTTTATTTTCATGTAATAATTCACAAAGTAGAATAAAAACAGGTTTCTTACGTAATTCTTTTTAAATTCGAAATTTAATTTTTAATTTTTTTAAATAATAAATATTAAAATTGTTATCTATTAACTACATAAATGCGAAGTTTTAAAACTCTCCTCAACATTATTGGAGAGCTTAATTTGACTAATTTGACTAATTTGTGTAATTTGTTATAATTCGTTGTAAATTGTTGTAATTCGTTGTAATTTGTTGTAATTTGTGCATGTAATTCGTTGTAAATTGTTGTAATTTGTGTCCATTGTTGTAAATTGTTGTAAAGAATGGATATGTCTTTAATAAACTTTAAAATGATACACTTATTTAAAAATAGTTTAAAGCAATCCAATGATTTCATTTCTAGTATATGGAGGTCAGTAGCCGAATGGTTAGCATGACTGCGTGGTAGCCGCTGAATTGAGGTGCATTATACAAAAGTTGTACATGCTAAGCAGGAAGATAAGCTAAGATAGAAGCTCTAATTGCAACGTTGCGTTTTATTCGCCTGAACAGGAAACACCCCATATCCCTGACCCCGTCATTATCCCAACATGGTGTGAAGAAGAATAGGAAAGTAGAAGCCCCTTGGGGAAGGAATAAAGATATTTTACAGTAAAAAATTGAAAAATCAATTATCATGTTTGTACTTCTGTAGCGATTTAGAAAGATAAACAGAGTGTTAACATAAAAAGTTTTCAGTATGTTGGAGCTATGGGAACTATTCAGTTGCTACTACAGAATTGAAAGCAAATCTACATCCATAGAAATGGATTAACGTCAATACTAGAAAGGATTCTTCGAAGATATAAATCGATGGCAATAACTTGAATCTTTACTCGGAAGAAAAGAGAATCTCAGCATTAATTAAAAGGTCTCTTAAAACTCCTAAAACAGCTATCGTACAAAACAGCGTTCACTGCGACAATATCTTGGAAATGGTAAGTCTTGCTCGATAACATAAGCAGAGATCAGATCTTATGTTAGGTTTGAAAATCTTCGTACTTTGCATATCAATTTGGCTGATTTGTAGTTGCTTATCCATTTCTATGTGCATGTGTCGAATCTTTGTGTACCGCACCTAAAAGCTCTACGATTTGACAACATTATTTGGTATTGCAACCTTATTTAAAAGTAAACACCATTTTCGTATTCCGACGTTTAGGATTGAGTTTTCAAAATGCTTCAATAGATTTTATGTGCTAATTCATGTATAAAATTACATTATAAATAGTATCGTTTGTCGTAAATATTATCGAATGTAAATTAACAACTTTAACTATATTCTGTCTCGGAATATTGATTTCTTCTCCAGGCAACGTATCTTCTTTTAGTCCTGAGCACTGACGCTTAAATGTCAAGTATCTCAAGTGAACTAATTAAGTGGGTATTTCAAAAGTTTTATAGAAACACTCACGCACAATTTACTATTGCTTTTTCTTAGAGAATTTTCAAAAATCGCAATCCTAATTAACAATTACAATGCAAATGTACTATATACTACACTGCGGAGAAAAACAGAAATGCAAAAATACTACTTTTATTGATTTAATTGTCACATATAGAATGCATCACTATGCGGCATTGTATCGAATAAAAATCAATTAAACTGTGATAAATTAAAATAATAATAATAATAATAATAAATAATTTGCATTCAAAGGAACTTTTCAAATTAGATCAATATTAATTAAGAAATTAAAATATAAAATAATAAAATAAATAATTTGCATTCAAAGGAACTTTTCATGTTAGCGATCCCACCAGACTGTTGTCTGTCTTATTGAGAGAACGCACAAGTTACACCATTTACCGTACACCACTCCGAACGAATGTCATTGTTCTTTCCTGGTATACGGACTTGCAACTCTATATACGGACTTGCATCTCGCTTTGCTTAACCTTACAAATCGTTACAGTGTCTCGACGTTTTACTGAAACATATTTAGTCGTTTGAAACGCTTTCAAGAAGAGAGTCAGAAATTCCGACCGGGTTTCGAACCCGGAACCTTTGATACTACAGCTCAATGCGCTATCCACTGCGCTACACAGACTGTTAGATGCAAAGGAGTAGTGAGCTAAGCTGTAACATTCTACAATTTGTTCATGATTAGTATTCTAGTATTAAGAAAACGGTAATAATTATATGCATTACGTCATATTCTAAATCGTTAACTACGCAAACGTATAGTTCACTCCTATAATCCTTCTAAAACTGGTCACATGTTGGTTATCCATACAGCTATCAAAAAACGACTTCCACAGTAAGAATCACCAGAAAAGTCTACAGTTATAGTCTGGATTATGTCTCAAGTATTATACATAAATACCTGGATTAGAGAAATGAATGATTTGATCATTTGAGTTAAATTTATATATCGATTATTTGAATACTTAGTCGTGGATAAATGTAAATCATTTTCGACGGCTTTCGTGTGGGCGATAATTTACATTGTGAACTTATAGAATGACTTATGACTTACAGATCTGCTGTTATAGTAAGATGATAAAATTATCTTTCCAAAATAGATGGCATCAACGCTTCAAAAGTAACGAGTAAATTAATAGCTTACATAAAAAGTTGCTTCCCTTTATTTTGGACAAAATAATGATACCAGTGGCTAGTTTTAAAAATCCCTTGTATAAGACCACAACAACATTTTTTTCTCCGACACATTTATATTTAAATATAACTTGTGCAAGAGAGCAGATAATCCAAGTTAACATTCACTAAACTTGTTCAATAAGTCGTAAATATAAAAACCCGACCATCTAATTTACTTTAATGCAATCCTCTATAGACTGAGAGTTACCCTTTTTGCAAGAAAAGGAAGATTTTAAAAGTGGGCAGAGTATATTTCAATGAAGAAGTTCCTTCTTTGGCAAAGAATGAATGTGAATCAATGGAGAAGTCGATGAAAGCTTCTTTTCTTCTGATATCAGCGATGCTATGGAGATGGTTATCTAGAAAAGTGTTGGTCGGTGTCATCAATACCTACCGACATACATTGTTTCTGTAGCTTCCGCCGTTCGTGATGCTCACAATTGATAATATTCTCAGGGAAATATTAAATTCAACTTTTTTTTATATCTTTGAATCAATGGAAAGTGTGTAGCATCTTTTATTCCTTCTAATGGGAAGGGCGGATTGTCGTTTGAATTATACCTACATCGATTTTGCTATATAGGTTAACATCAAAATGTACAGCTGTATATATTTAAGATAAATTATAGGGTATTGACATCCATAATTTCACTGCATGTAACATCAAATTGTATAGAATACCTACCTATTATATGTTTTCATGTATGAGAATTGCTAAGTGAAAAAATCAATAAAATATTGATTATTTTAGTATATAGTTGCAATTATAAAAAGCAATTTAAGTGAATGGAAATACTTTTTTTAAATAGATTATATATAAGATATATTAATAAATGTGATATAGTTGTATATTTCTATTGATTAAATTATTTTTATGTTAAATTATGAATATAATTAATATATAATATATATTTAAGTATTTTAATAAACTTTTAACACAGGTTATATTAAAGTTTTATAATTGATACACAGTAAAAATATGAGCTTTTCACATGAAAACATTAGAAACATAGGACAAAACATTGAAATTGCAAAAATACTTTTCATTTTGAATATTCACTCTATGTGTTTAGGTTAATATATTATAGGCTGTGCTGAAAAAAAGTTTCGCGAAAAACCATAGAAATGGACTATTCTCCTATTCCCTATACTACCTATATAACCAAACGGCTTAATGAATCTATAAACGCCGAAAGATACATTGAGTTCTTGACACGCATGGAGGCACATTTCAAAAATCTACGTAATCTAATTTTAGCTGAAAACATGCGACTCCAACAGGATAACGCAAGGCCGCACACTGCTCAAAGAACTGTGACATATTTAGAGAAGCGAAATATACTACTGGGACGCAGCCTGCCTATTCTCCTGACTTAAACTTATGTGATAGATATAAATTTCCTAGATTGGAGGCAGCTCGACCAAACTTAAACTTTAATTCGTTAAATGATATTCACGATTTCTTGTCTCGCGAGTTGCCAAATTTTACTGCGGACAGATTGAATAAAGCTCTGGACGAACTTATTGTGCAATTGGGGAAAGTCATTGAAATTGGTTGTAAGTATGTTACTAATTAATATCATAACTTGTTGTAATAATATGTTACAAATTGTTATCATAACTGTTATAGGTAACTGTGTAAATTTTGTATTTTGTTAAATATTTGTTAAATACATGCTGTTTTTCGCGAAACTTTTTTTTAGGACAGCCTATATTAATAATACGCAATACATGTAGGCACAGCGTCATTTGCATCGATCATTAAGCTGATTAATAAATTGTTATGCTTTCTTTACACGATAATTAAAAAGCATAACAATACTTTAAAATGAGTAGTATTAAAGAAACGATCTTATAAAAATATCATATTTATCCGTGTAGCTTATTACTGCTCCGAATGCTTGCAATTATTGCTATGGCATTTTAATAATAAACAATCCACAATACACTTAATTGTTACTCAATTTAAAAAAATATTCTAACCTGCATTTTTTTATTAACTACAATATTGAATACATTGCATGTTTTGTGGACTCTGTCAGTGTTGACAAATTTCTTCCTTAATAATGATATCAGTTTTTATTTTCTATGACTCAATGATTTCATATCTGAATTGCGACCGATTTTTGACAATTAGAAATTGAAAGTCAAATTCTACCATTACAATGAAAAGTTTAATTTTAAATAAGGCGGCCAGCCGAGTTTTCTTAATTATGCTAAAATAACTTACTGGTATTCTTTAATTTAGAAATGAAATAGAGTAAGTGTGGCGAACTATAAAAAATCATTCGACTACAGTTTAAAATAAACGAAGCATTCTTTTCTTAGGTGTTGTTTTACCACCAAGTTTCGATATCTACTTTCAATTGTTCATGTTATAATAGTTTTGGGGCATCCGTAACTCTACCCTACCCCCAAAATGTTGAAACTTTCTAGGCAGTTAAATGAAAATGTTTTATAACATACTCCATTGAAAAATTATTAAAAATGATTGCTTATAAACTATTTGGTAAGAACATGCATAACCCAGAATATATATATTTATTTGAAAAAGCTATGCAATAAAAAATCACACGTTCAAAAATGAAATTACTTTTCAGGAATTCGATCTTGAAAAGCAAAAGAAAGAACATATTGAAATATTATTGGAGAGAAAAGCATACAAATCTTCAAATATGTCATCAAAGGAACAGGAAATTTTGACAAGGAAACTAATCGTTGATAATTATTGAAGTAACGTGATCTATTACTGGAATCTAGTTGAATGGATAACTGCCTTTAGTAAATTGAATGAGATTGTTAGTCAAAAGGTTTGTATTTATTGCATCCTAATTTTCCATTATTCTACTTATAACTTTATAGGTATCGCCTCTATTCTACTTATATGTAGCTCTGTGGTATCGCCTCTATTCTACTTATATGTAGCTTTGTGGTATCGCCTCTATTCTACTTATATGTAGCTTTGTGGTATCGCCTCTATTCTACTTATAGCTCTGTAGTGTCGCCTCTATTCTACTTATAGCTCTGTGGTATCGCCTATATTCTACTTATAACTCTGTGGTATCGCCTCTATTCTACTTATAGCTCTCTTGTATCGCCTCTATTCTACTTATAGCTCTGTGGTATCGCCTATATTCTACTTATAACTCTGTGGTATCGCCTCTATTCTAC
>JAYRBW010101592.1:0-19432 GCA_036023295.1 Invenusta paracnida
GGGTTACATGCGTGGGTTATGTGCGTGCACCCACCCCCTTTGTGATCATGCTCCACCTTCCCTACTACTTTGAATTATCAGGCAGTAATTTGTAAAATTGAAATCAATAACAATTCTTTACAGACTATTGCTTGTTCTTACTGATTGAAATTACAACATCGATAATAAAAAATATATAATTGTAATGTATGTCCTTTTATTTACTTATATTCTATAGAAATTTAATTTCAAATTGAAGTAATTATTTGACTATCAATCTATAAAATACATAAGTTTTATGTATGTGGTTATTATTGTCACAATGTCATCAAGCTGGCTTATAATCATTTCAATTTTGATAAGTAAGTATCATTTTTTTATAACTATAATAATTTATTCTTATACGTCCTTGATTCAAAGTTTTTAATTACAAACAAAAATAACGAAAAAAATCAATATATAATTATATATCCCTATTATGTTTACGATTTATATACAACATATGTATTATATGTGTACCACTAAATACTATAAATAAAATCTATGTTTATTATTTTCTTTTAACTATTTAGCCTTTAGAATAAAACACTCAGAAACATATTGTAAGTACATATTTTTTATCTTTAGACTTTGTTCATTTGAAATTTTTAACAGATATTCTAATCAGCAAAATTAATATTAAAACAAAAGAACAAATTTATACAATTTAAAACAAAAAATTTATATAAAGGATTTCATTTAAACTTTTATTTTTCGTTTCTGCATTAATTCGTTCATATTAATGATAAATATGGAAAAGTTATCCATTTATTTATTACATTTATGTAGTTTAATTATGTACTTTTATAATACATATATAATATAAGTAAAAACCATAGATATTTGTTTTATACGCTAATAAAATGCTGTTTGTTTATTAATTTATATGGTATACATCCATAACTTCATATCTAGTGAAGACAATATAGTTATATTGGTATTAAATGGTATTGATCGTAAAAAAATAATTATTCGTATCATATGCTTGATATTTCTACTATATATTCGAAAAATTATCGCATCATATTAATTCTCCGTATACTGTCACCATTTATATTTGTAAGAAGAAATACACGTGAATGTAAAAAGAAGGATTACAAAAGAGGAATTAATAAATCTTACAATCAAAGTTTATGGCCCTGTCACACCTTGACGATTTAGCTAGCGTATTCCAACGTACGAGTGTGTAACAGAAGTAACAAGACACTTACGTTGATTAAATTTTAATTTTAAAGTATTAGTTACATTTTACTTAAAAAATAACATTACAAAAATATTAAAGTATTGTACGTTAACAAAAACTAACATTTGGAAAGAAAATCACATCTGACACACTTTAATTTCAAGGTTTAAACAACTATTCAAATAATACATTTTGTGTATTATTATGAATATAATTTATAACATGAGATATGTACACATAACATGAGATATAATCACAGAACACTAGATATGCATGCATAACATGAGATATATACACACAGAACACTAGATATGCATGCATAACATGAGATATGCACACAGACCACGATATATTATACACACAGAACACGAGATATACACGCAGAACATGAGATATGTACGCATAACACGAGATATACACACAGAACACGAGATATACACACAGAACATGAGATATGTACGCATAACACGAGATATACACACAGAACACGAGATATGTACGCATAACACGAGATATACACACAGAACACGAGATATGCATGCATAACATGAGATATACACATAATAACACGAGATAATTATGCAGGCATAACACAAGATATGCACGCAGAACACAAGATATGCAGACATGACACGAGATATACACACAGAACACGAGATATGCATGCATAAAACGATCTCTTCTATTTAATGTATAACTCTACTTTTCTAAATTACTACATGATTTTTCTTCATGCTAGTATCTTTTTTTATTTCGATGTTTCTGGCCTTGTATATGGAAGTCTCGAAATTAAGGCGTACTCTTTTGCAAAGGCTTCCTTCCGCTTTCCCTTTATCTTTGTAGATGATTCTTCTCGTTATTTCTCCCATAGTACTGTGTATTTATACCACCTACTCGATACAGCCGTTGAGTAGCGTATATTGACAGTCTCTTTTGTCTGGCTTTTATTATGATTAGCAGGTTCATAACGAACAAATGTTAGTGTCTTATTAAATGCAAAAAAATGTACGATATCTGTGAACATTGTCGTCATGGTGTATGTCTTCTAATTTGGATATACTTTCAAGTTTATATATTCTATATCTTTAAATAGTTCGTTTCTGCAAGATGATTGTCAATTTCCACCTTTTCAGTATATTAATAGTGGATATAGCTTCGAGGATTTTTTCTTTAAGTCGATTTGAGATTTTTATAATTATGAAAATCATAATATACGTAATAATGATAATTAATGTATCTTTTCCTTAAATAATTATTCCTCAGCCCCATATATAGAGGTATTTTATATTGAATATTACTTTAATACTGCTATTATCCAATACTAAAATACAAATATGTGTGTGTACACTTGTACTCAGCAAATAAATTCTTAAAATAGTTAACATTGCTGACATAAACGGAAACAATACATAATATGGCTATTTCAAAGTATAAACATTTACAATAAGCTTAATAATATAATATACGTATATATTTGTGTGTTGGCCAAATCAGCGAGCTTACCACTCTGAGCTATAGCTTGCTTAGTGACTTATATAAGTAACCCGCTACCAAGTGTGTAAGGGAACAAAATACTTGTTAACTTGTCTTACACCTGCTGACTCTGTGTTGTTCCTATCACTTATACGCTATTCTTTTTCCCCTATAGTATAACATTAATTAATTAATTAATTGGACTTCTTGATTAAATATATACACATGATATATCACTTGTCAGTAATGATTTTTATCACTATAAATAATTAGTTACATGTTATATTTAATATATCATTTTATCGTTTTCGATATAGTTATATTTACAGTTTAGAAAATATTAAAAAATGAGTGCTCACTTAATTGAATTATCTAAAAATATATCTTACCAGTTATGTTAATTGTAAACTAGTATTAAAACATCGTATGCTTTGTACATATATATTTTAGGCTGCAGTCAATTATTTGAAGATTGTTCTTTTGAAATAACATGTTGTGCAGGACTATCATGCGAAATGTTATATTATCCTAAGGATAAAGATACCACGTTTGGAAAATATTTAAGAATTGATGCTGGATATTACTGCATACCAATGAAAATGAAGAGAATATAATATTATTACATTTTCTAAATTGTTTAGATATTAAATAGAGACTTTATTAAAAGTTGATATCATGTCAAAATATATAAAACTTATGCAAACGGTGTTATACTTGTAATGTTTAAATAATGTTATATTATAATAATTGTATGTAATATTTTACATGGCGTTTTCAATGTATAAAAATTAATTGGAAAATTTTGCGTTTATTCACGTAACTTTTACTCATATACTTCTTAATATAATTTTAAATTTCTCATGAAAAACGTTGTAGAAGATCTACTAAACAATTATTGGCATGCACCTATAAAAAAACGTTAATGTAATACACATTTAAAACTTTTAAATGAACTCAATGACAGACTATTCATTAAAAAAGCCCGCAAATATTATAACATGAAGATCCATTGGATCTGACAGACCTAAAAATATAAAAAGTAGGCATAGTAAAAATTATATTATTAGATCTATATTATACATATATAAATGTAGTAATATGAATTATATCACCAAAGTTGTAAAAATTCTATTAACTGGGTAATATATAATATAAAAAATATTTAAACAAAATTTTAATGAATTAGTGTGACTGACAATTGTTACAAAAAATACAAGCTTTCTCCATACAAACACGAAAAAAATCTGCATAATATATACATTATTACACTGTATTATTCTGTATGTTATGTAGTATACCTAATGTAGTACCTATACATACTATATAGATTATAGATTGTTAAGAGGCGCGACTGCTATGTTAAAACGTATTAAAATGTTCCAATTCCGCCAATTTAATTTTCTTTCTTTAAAGATTAAAATTTACGAGCTGAGTGTACTGCGCAGTTGAAAATGGAAATTTCTTCTATATAATCATATCAACAGTCGATGTATACATTCATTGTCGCCGAGTCCAAATGGCCAATTGTGTAACTAGTATGTAATGCCTATTGTAGGTACTCGATTGTATATTTATAATTTTAATTAACATGAATGATTTATTATTTAATTTAGTGAAACCTTTATAAAACTTATTAGTTAGTTTATAATTTTTCATGAAACTTATATCTTAAACAATTTGATTTTTAATTTATTTTAATGATGTACAAAACCACAATGTGAATGAGAATGAATAAATTTATTATTATATTTATGGTATAATACTTCATAATATAGGTACTAGTTGATAAGATAAGTTGATTTTGAATATAATTATTAATTAGAGGATATGTAATTATTCTATAACATATTATATGAATATCATTACATATATGATACTTTACTTTTTAAATAATTTGTGCGTAATAATTGTTACTTATTTATCCAACGATATTTAGTAGATCTATTAGTTTTCGCAGTAGATTCTGATTGTGTATTCTACAATTTGGATTTTTAAATCTATCATTAAAATAAAATGATAAATGAAAATCTACTAAAAGCAGGAGATTTATATATCAGCATAACATTCATATGTAATTAAATAATAACACATTTAAAGACAAAATAAACAAAACTATCCAGAACGATGGTCATAATCATGAATGAGCAATTATCAGTCACTTACACAACTAATGAAATGTAAAGGTGATTCTGTCTACATCAATTTTAATCATCTTGTTTTGCGGAGCCGAAACAATAGGTGCACTGGTTACATGCTTTCTTTGAATTACCTGTGTTAATTCGTTTCCATAAATAACTTGTGTCATCTGCTGGTTCGATGTTGACGCATCAACGTAGCTTGCATTGATTGAGTCAGATAGTCGTCCCGTTTTTTTCTCCCATTTACTTTTCTTACCTCAGACAGAAAATATTTTAAACAGTGATTGAGATCTGACTGATCGAAAGGTTTGACATCTTTGAAAACTTTCAGGGAACCATCCAGCCGGCAACTCCATTCATTTTTCCTCTGTTGAAATAAATTAATCACCCATTTCTCCTTTCGTGCTGTTTTTGGTGGGATCTGTGAATTAATGTATTTAGTATGGTTTCTTCAGAGGATTCATTAATTCGACTTTTCTTATTCTCAACTAAAATATAATTTACTTTTATATTGAACAATATATCACATTCTTCTAAGTTTAATAAGTCTTCCTCAAAGTCAGGCATTCTGTAGAATGATTTGCGATTTAATATACATTTTGTTAAATTTTTAAATTTAAATATAAATATAAGTCAATATATTTGGATAAATTCTACTGTCTCACTCGATGTCGGAGTAAACAATCAGAATCTACTCGTCTTCGATTCGTAGATTCTTATCGTTTATCTCCTCTATAGAGTGAGATAATATATACACTCTTCAATTGGCTTATTATTATTACTAATAATATATTTGGATTTGGATTTAGAATTAGATTTATATAACCTTAATATAGTCAATTTTATTGACTACAGTGTGCCAAAAATTAGCTTGTTATTAGGTATTATTATATTGGAATTGTATACATTCATATGTCCATAGTAATGACTATAAATATATTGTTAACAAAAATATGCCATAATTTTATTAATAATAAACATTTTATATTAGAATATATTTAATCATTTCTATTTTCCTTTATATTATAATATGTTTATAGTATTTGAAAGATAAATCCCATATTATATTGGTATTAAAGGTATATATTGGTATATAGGTATATTAAAATCAATTATGTGTTATTTTTAAACACTTAACTTTCAGTTTTATGAATTTTTATATTGAAAATTATTAAAATATAAAATATTGTTATTAATAATATTGGATGTTGATTGAAAAAAGTAAAAAAAAAATGTAAATATATATATTTTATCATATATAAAAATTAGTTATAATTGTTTAACAAACAAAAATTCTTATATAATCTTTGAGTAATAAAATAAATTTGTAAAAATTATACTAGTTGAATTACCAAAGTAGTAAAAACTTACGGATAACATATAATACTAAAAGTTCATATAGTCACAATATAGTAATAATCAATATGGCTGACAATTTAAAAAAAATAAGGGCATCCTCTATACAAACTGGAGAGTTGCATTAATTACAACGATAGACAGTTTCACGATCCTGTTGTCATAATAGTTCTGTTTTATAAATTAATTAATTACCCAATTAAATATTTCGATAAGTATATAAGTAATAACCCCTCTTTTACGCATTTAAGCGGATTAAAACATTCAATAATAATAATGACCATTTTTTCAGCTGTGTCTTCTCATTGGTTGTAATGTAATTATGTAATAGTTGTAATTTATCTAGTATGTATGTACTTATATGTATTAATATTATATTTATTTCCTATGTTTCGTTTGTTACCACCGTATTCGCCTCACGAAATGTGGTTAAATATATCGCCTTATTTAATTTAATTTAATGTTTATGTATGGACATCTAGATACTATATTAGTTTATCTGAAGTCTATGGTCATATGATCCCTCAAATTCTAAAATTCATCTTCCTTTATAAAATTGTAGAAAAGAGGAAAAATATTCTTACAAAAAATTACATATAGCTCCTATGATAAAGGTAATGTACGATGACTATATTTGTGGTAAGTTTCCAAATACACATTATGCCATTATTGAAGGGCTTACTAAATATGTTTTATGGTTATAATATTTACTCACTCATTAATATTTTTTTCAAATGAACTTATTCTTGGTGAAAAAAGTAGGTACCTACCTAAATATATTATAAAAATAAAACAAAAAGTAGTCGCAATGCAAAAATGAGCTTAAAGACAAAGTATAAATACCTATAATTTATACTCAGTAAGATAAATATTTACAAATATTTACAAAAAATTTAGATATTTTTATAAAATTCAGTAATATTTTTATTTAAAAATAGTAAATTTGTGCATTTTTATAATTTTTCAAATATTTGTTTTATGGAAACTTATTTTTGCTATGTTTTGGAAATTATTCCATAAAATTAGTCCGTATCCGAATCAAAGTTTCGTTGATTTTGATAGAGATCTGCATTTTTATATGAAATTTACTCATTATTTACGAAGGGATGCATTTTAGGGCATGGTCACGCGACCACCTATTTGAGTGTATACAGTGTTTAAAGTTATAAAACTTTATTTTTGGAAAAGTCTCGGAAATTTATATTTCTCCGCAAACATCGCAAATAAAATGCGGGAGGTGGTTTTTCCCCACCGGTTTTGATTTAAAGTTAGAATATACATAATATATTATTTTAAATTCATTTACGCTAAACCACACATTTAAATATAGGTATATATATATAGTCCGTGTCATAAAAAACTGTCGTCTCCAAAAAATATAGTGTATAAGTTTGTGGTTCAATATGCAGCATAAATTTGAAGATAACGATTTGTTTACATTGTCGTTTAAATAGATAGGTATTATAATTAAATATACTCGTAAGTATTGTATAAATTAAACAGGTTTTTCAAAATTTTTCTAATTTTCACATTTAATTCCTTTAGATTTGGTTTAAACAAAGCATGTTTTTCCGTTCTATTTTGAAAGAGCTTCTCGAGTGTTGACGGAGTTTACATTCTAAGCTTGGTAACCATGGACAACTCTTAATCACTATATAAGACGATATCTGTATAAAACCTTTTCTAAATTTTTCTTATAAAATTTTGCAATTTGCCGGCAATAAAATATTACATATGCATAATATAACGGTACATATTTTAAAACAATTTATACATTACATCTTATAACCTTATTTCCATTTTTACTTTGATTTTGACGTATTGACTTTCGCACAACTAAACCTAACCTACAATAAAAATCGACAGATTAACACTGCATTCATCTAGGTTTTATTTAATGGTTTATCATGTCAATGAGATAATAACTTAAATGAATTAAAATTCATTACAACAAAATGTAAACATTTTACGAGCATTTTAGTGTTTTTCCTTATTAGGAATGGAAATATTTCTATGATTTTGACCCAATTTTAATGAAAATCGACTTTTTGATAAATATATTCACAAGTAGTAAGGATATTTAGTTTAATTATATAATTTCAATTTTCTATATTAATAATTTTGATTATAAATTTATATTTAATATACGAAATTTTCTAATCGAATTCTATGGTTTTCATAAAATATTTGTAATATTTAAGTGCTAAACATTAATCCAATAATTGAGAAATAGTTGTTAATATTTTAGTATGTGTATTTTATATTATTTTAAAGCATTGAAGGCTGCGAGGATCCACTATGTAGTAAAACAAAATTATTGCTTTACCATTTTATTATAGAAATAAGCTTTTATATGATTTATAAGCTTTTACAGAAAAATGTTAAATTTCTTCAAGTTTATATTTATTATAATATAGGAAATATAATAATAATGGCATATATTTTAATTAGTAATATTCCATATTAATGGTGTTCTAGAAACTGTTAACAAATATAAGCACAAAACAGAACATACAAACATTAAAATATCAGAAAAGCATATAGAATAACGTAAATGATATCGTAAAAAATAATTTATATAGATTAAAATGAAAAATAATGGATTGTTTGTACGTTCTTAGGTCGAAATTCAGACTAAATTAGAGATAATCGAGCAATTAAACTCAAAAATAGTGGCTGCCCCCGACGAGACAACTGTCAATCATTTACTACGCGGAAACATGGTTAAATCTCGAGGTTTTCGTCTATCCATTTTCGGAAGTAAGATACTCGAGTAAAGAGTCCTGGAAATTGACCTGGTTTAGCACTGTGCGTTGCTGAGGCAACACCGGCTACTGTCCAGACGTCGTCTTTGGCTTTGCAGACAAGGCCACTGCCACTATCTCCCTGTTTCAATATTGGAAAAATGATTCAGTTTACAGATATATAGGTATATTAGGAGGGTTTAACATTTCTTTGTGATAATATTATTAAAATGATCCCTTTTAATCAAACTCAAAAAACATTGATTTACATTTTCAATTTATAAAATAAATCTGCATTAGATCTATGAAAGATTTCTAATAATATGATTAGAAGTCTTTACTTTAAGTTTTTAAAAATGTTATGTTATGTAATAATTAATATTATATTCGTTATATAGATACTGTATAATGCAATACTCTAAATATACCTACGAATTTTTATAAAACCTTAAAGAAAACATTTTAGAATTTAAACATTGAATTATTACGATTTTTTTATAATATCTTCCAGGTGCCACGCATATTTGTATTAATACAAAAACATTTGTTTAATATCATTTTTAGCCCAATTAACAGTTATTGCACGCACACATTCTTAAATAATTGATAAAGGTTTTCAATCTATAGATAATAATATAATACGTAAGTGAACTACTAAAATGTTAACAATATGATATATAGATAGATAGATTTAGACATTTTTAAAGCATAAAACTTTATACGATATTTGGAACTGTTTCGTGTACTGAGCATTTTATGGATTTAAATATTTTAAGTTTATCAGAAAAAGGGAAGACGTGTTATATAAAATGTATTGGTTACTGTACTATAGAAATTATTCAGTGGCTAAATAATTATTTAAACAACTTTAAAAGCTCTTTTAAAACGAATAGTTCGTTTATTTTAAATACATTTGGTCAATGCTGACTTTATGTATACTAGGTGATCCTCTAAAGATTAGAAATTCTATACAAATATTTGTAAAAAAACCTATTATAGCATAGTAAAGGATATACAAATATAATCTTCGTTAAATACAGTTTCATCTTCTGATTCACTTCTAGATTTTGTCTCTCTTAGAAATAATACCCCAATCGTAAACTATAATTTGTGAAAGACTATCCTAAAACTTACGGGACAAATTCCGATTCCCTTGTTATAGAAACCAGCGCAGAACTCGTGCTCATTGTTGAGATCGGCGCTATTTCGGTAGTATATGTTGCACCGGTAGTTGGACATGACCTCTAGGCGAGCCAATTGGGCGCGCGCGTTAGGCTGACCCCCTGCCTTAGTGCAGCCCCAGCCAACCATGACACATATGGCATCGCGCGGAGGCCAAGAGATCCCAATATTAGCCTCAGGAAGGTTGACCAATGAGATCTCCGGAATATCCTCTACGTCAAGAGGCTTGCTTAACTTTATCAAAGCGATGTCCCATTCGATACGCTCTGTGGTGTGTTTAATGAGTGTATGTGTGTTCAGCTAGTCAATAAAGACTCTTTCGATAACTATTTAAAAAGTGTTGTATAACTTCACATATCATTCTATGAAATTTCATCAAAGTACAAAATATATTTCTCTATAAATATTCATTGAAATACAGAACATTTATATTATAAATATTATTATTGTTTGATCTAATTACTTTCAACTAAATTTACAAATTTTATGTAAATAAAAAAGTTATTCTGATTTTTGCTGACAGAATTTCATTAAAAAAAATTGAAACAATATAACTAGAAACAATAATCAAAAATTTTATTTAGATTTAAAATTATTTTAAATCGCACATTAATTAAAAACATATGTTTTGTATTATATTTCCTAACTTTGTCAATAGAGTCTCTTGTAATGAACATTTCTTTATAAAATAAAATTAGTAAACGAATTCGTTATTCATCAATTTCTTATTTAGCTTGTAATTAATGATAATTCATTTAATGACTATATTAATATGTATGTATTACTAGAGATATATTAATGATATAACTAACTAAATAAAAGTAAACATAGATTATCTTACGGTTACTGTATTTAGGATGTACAATCACTTGGGCAATATGGAGATGGCGCCTCTGTCCTCGCTTATCTATCGATTGCTCTGCTGATCGCTTGTCACGTCCAAGATATTTCTCCCACCATCTTGGTTGCCTTTCTACTTTGCACTCCATCATCTGGATTTCATAATAAGCCCGTTCCTGCATACACTGTGATTTGCGCTTTATGAGCGAATACAAAGTGTTCACATCATAACTAAAGCTCAACCGGATGTTACAATCTTCGAAGTCAGGTTTCTTATCAGGACATCGATTACCCTTCTCCACTGGTTCTTCAAATTCCGACCATGAATTCTCTGGTTCGGATTCTTCTTTTTGGGGTCCTTCCTCTGTCGGTGGTACGGACTCTTCTTTGGGTCCTTCTTCTTTAGGTCCTTCTTCTTTGGATCCTTCTTCTTTAGAGTTATCATCACTCTCTAGTCCACTGTGTTTCTCGTAGCTTCTCTAAAATACGAATAACAACTTAGCTGCTTCAAAATTAATAAAAATTATATTGAGTGATAGTAATAAAAACCATTTTATTACAAACTGTATTCTTACACGGTTTAAACAAGATTCATATACTCAGAAGAGATCCGCCCCATTCAATTATTGTTTTTTCCTTTGTTAGACTAAATTTTGGAACTTGGCATATAAGTAAACCTGTACTTTTTCGATTTTTCTGATAGTATAAAATTTACAAAAATAATACTCAACATTTCCTTCCATAAGTAATGTATTACTGTCATAATAATTCCTAGAATTTCAGTCAAAGAAAAAAGAAAAAATAGATGTTTTGAACAGAAGTATATAATATTTGCATGAATTAATTCCTACTTAGAATATTTGCTACATTACTCGAAAAAATGAATAACATTTTTTAAATATACATTATATAAATAAATCGTACATTATTGGCAAAAATAAATGTTGTAAATAAAAAACACATCTGGTTCAAGTGTGAAAACTTACGTCAATGAGCACGTTTCCAGCTTGTAAATGCCACACGGAAGGATCATCCAATCTAAATATATATAAAATATGAGTAATTAGAGAAACAAAATATTTCTTATGTGATATACAGGGTGTCCCAAAACATACGCCCAATAGGGAAAACGAATATTTTTTTGTAATAATAGTTTTGGAATTATTGAACATGCAAAAAAATCAATTAATAACAATTACAACAAATGGTGCAAAGTTACCAAAATTTCTTATTGTTTTTAAGAAATACAATTATCCCATTATCATTGCTATAATATATAAAAATCATACTAAAAATAAAATAATTATTACAAAAGTTTATCAGGCAAACATTCATCCTATTAGCAGTGTCGGATTAACCCTAGAGCCCCTAAGCTTCGAACTTCTTTGGGCCCCTCGACATCCCCACCCCCTTTCACGTATAATATTTATTTTGCTTTTAGTGAATTCCTGGTATTGTTGGGCCCTTAGGCTTCAGTCTAGTCAGCCTTATAGATAATGCTGCACTGTTTTTACTCTCTCTTACTACATACAGAGTTTCCTTACAATAGTAAATAAAGCGTCTATTATACTCAACTATAAAGAAACGCACTTATTGCTCGAATTATGTAAAACTGTAACCATATTTTTTATTTTAGCGCAATATTTTCTTCATAAATCCAATAAATATCCCTTATTTATACTGTAAACAAGGGACAATCAATTTTTAGATGGGATGTATTTCTATCAGTCTAATTTCTCAAATATTGTGTTAAATACAATAATTCATTATTATCTCCTCACCCGTCACTGTTATTTCTCAGGATAGTAAATTTAGTTTTTTCTACATAGCTTTTTGAGAATTGAGAGAAGCATGCCTCTTACTTCATTGTGTCTCCATTTACATTGACAAAGAAGCAATGAGCAGCAGTGACAAGCCACTGTTTTGCGATGAGTGTAGCTCCACAAAAAGTTGTTGACATGGTTCCTGGGACACTGGCTTTGATGGACACGGCCCAGGGATATTTGTCCGGTGGGGCGTTTTCTCCATTGATGACTCGTTTTATCATCTGCCCATCGATGGCCACACATGCCATTGCCAAGAGGACTGTATTGAAGATAAGAAAAAAAATTATATGGATATGGGTAAAAATCATAATTCGGACGCACTTTTGTTGCTGACAATCTGTTAGATCTAAAAATTTCAACAAAACAAAACCATATCTTCAATATTAATATTTCAGGAAAGTCGCATCCTTAAATTTTAATAAATGTGTCGAGCATCGTTAAAATTTATTCAAACTGATTTTAAAAATGTGCACGTAATGAAGTTACATTTTTGTGACAAAATGGTGTTTTTTTCTCTGGCATTGTATGTAAAGACTATTTATATTTGAGATAATTTAGTTAGTGAATTATATTTTAAAGAATGTTATATTTATATGGATTATTTAACTAATTTTAAAAGATGCACATGTCTATACCTGCATTTTGTGCGACTACACCTACATTTTAATTTTTACCCGTGTATGTAAAAACATATTTCCTCTAATTAAATATTCATATTGTATTTATAAATAAATATGTTATAGGAAATATATTATGGTAATAATTCACTGGGAAAGTTAATACTATTTACTATATAAATAAATGTTATATTCGAATAAATGAAAATAAATTACTTATAAAAATATTTATAAATTTTAAATTAGTTTCGTGGTGTGGGTTAATATCTTGCAAAACTTAAAATAATCGAAAAGTTTGCTTCAGTTTTAAATATAAAAACTATTATGAAAATGATAATTTTCCTCATTATTACAAACTCACCCATATTGGACATTAATTATTCTGCAAGAATCAGCTAATAATATTATTTGCCCCTTTCTTTACGTTAGAAATATTTAACTATATGATAAAACAGCATGTTAAGCAATATAAGGGATGGCTGCGATGTAATTGGATATATCTATGAAAAGATTATTTTTCGATAGGAGTGGAAAAAGAAATAAATAATAAAGTATATTTTAAATCGAAAAAGTGAATAATAGTAGTTTCATAAATAGTAATGAGTAGTTTCATCGAACAATTTTATTGATATTATTTCTTTTACATGATGATTGTAATGATAAAGATATGGGAAAAATTATTTTATAGTATAAATTTTGCACTTCTTATTAGCAAATATAAAGATTTTTATAATCGCTGGAATCTATGTTTTTTCATTTCATTAGTAAATCCAGAGATTTCAATAATATATAGAATTTTTGAAAGCTATAAATGGCTATTTTTCTACGTTGTTAGTAGATTTAGAATTATTTGTGTAATAGAGATTACATTAGTGTATATTATATAATAAAATGTAATCTATTTTGAGCTTGATAAATCTATCTCGATTGCTTTTGCGTCATTGATTGCATCATTTAAAATAATTATTAAATGTACATTTGATGAAATTATTGATTTAGCCGCTACATACTATGTCCGGCTATTTAGATATAATTAGGAGATATTTAGCGGTTTCCCATTTAGTTATATATAGTTATAGAGTAGATATATATATATGATTACATATTATACTAATGAAATCTCTATTTCGCAAATGAATTCTATAAATCTACTAATGATGTAAAAAATAGCTATTTATTGCTTTCAAAATTTTTATATATTATTGAAATCTTTAGATCAACTAATGAAATGGAAAATATATAATTAAAAAGTAAAAAAATTCTATAGTAATATCTACACAACAAAAATTGTTCATGCATGGATTCATAATTATTTGTTTATTTGTATATTATGTATAAATATATTACAGTATTCATAAGATATATTATCAATTTATGTTTTTACTATGCATAATAGATAATTCTTTAGACGTCGATAAATTTCAAAACCATATACATATATTACATTATACTATATAAGTACATATACATTTATTATATACAGAATAGACAAAAATGTTCATTAAATAATAATAAGAAATATATAAATTATGCATACATAGAAGAACTAATATATACTAATAGCGATCTTTTTTTTTATATACGTGTATAATATAATATAAATATATTTCGATCATTAATTTTTTTCTAGAAGCTCTCAGACGTTTAAAATACGTTCAAAAATTTAATTATATATTGTAATCACTGACAAACAAGTTTCTACACGCAATATTTATAATCTCAATTAAACTCCAATTTCAATTTGTTTAATTATAGTCTTTGATTTATAGGCTTTACTGTATAATGTGTTTTTCGTTTTTTTACTTTTTAAATATGTTTCCATTTAAAAATATTAAAGGTAGTAATTAATATGTCACGTTGACAACAATGTATTTAAAAAAATGTTTATTAATTATTTAATATAGGTGAAAAATAATTTAATTGTAGAAACACAATATTAAATAGTTAATTCATTATTTCAATAACTTATTTCAAGAGCGAGATTATTAGAAGAACAGGTGTTAATATAAAGCAGTTTTTAATGAAGAAATTTGCATCACCTAGTAAATTGATGAATATTTAATTTTATTTAACGGAATTAAACATATCATTTTTAATATAAACATAAAAAAACGATCCTATTTATCCTCTTGTGTTTTATACTTCGAATATCCTAGAAACTTATTAATTAATGGATAGTTATACTCGTATTATAACTTCTTGTATATAATATAAATTTTGTTATTTATAGTACTAAGAATTCAATCATTTTTATTCAGCCTAATTTTACTAAAATTATAAATAACTAAAGAAAAACTTACCAAATAGGACGGATATTTGCATGGAGAACATGATTCCCTATCCGATCTAATAAAATTACGACTATTATTTCTGTCTTATATACGATCGTTTAGAAGCTCAATTTTCCTCAAAATTTGAACACAACTTCTAACTGCCACAAAGATGACCGGATATTAACTACTGGATACATGCAATACAAATTTAATAGAACATATTGTATCCCGCATTTTAAATGCATACAAATATATCACTAGCAAAAGAACTGATGAAATAAGAATTTGTCTTCTAAAGTCACTAACTGACCGTATGGGTGGCATTGACCTCATAATTTACAGAGTAGATAATATGAGATAATCGTCTATCATGTTGAAGAATATTGAAGTCGTAATTTGTCATGGGGTAGAGGGGGATGGTTTGCACCAAATTCTCTAAGAGACAGACAGAATTTAACTACCACAAATTTACAATCATTGTTTTGATGTGCCATGATTATTTGCGTTTGTAAATGTCTCTTCAGCTTGTAGATTGCTAGAGTTTGATGATTTGAAATTTATGAAAATATCTCAAGTTCTCCATTGGAAAAATTATAATCTGAACTAGATCTTTCATCATCAGTAGATGATCAAAATGTCCTAATTAAATAATTCAAATTACTGAGGCTTTACCCACAGTGGAAACATAAGTAAATATTTGGTATAATGGATAAGATTGGATATTTATTTATAATAATATAATAATATAATTACATTTAAATGATTAACTAAATATGACATACATGTTTATATATGCATATATAAGCATGTATGTACAAGATGTTATTCGTAACAAAAGTGTAGTGTATAAATAAAAATGGTTCTGATAAAATTGTTCAAAGATATATTCTATATAATTGTGTTGCAGTTTTATAATCTAATCTTACGAAAATAGCGACAGTTAAGGACAGTTTATTGTCAGTATAAATGTTCCGTTTATTATAGATATTACAGAAAATTATAATTATAAATTAGTAAACTGTGGAGATTTTAGATCTATTAGGTATATATAAGTATAACCTCTAAATAACAGAACTACGTGGTGACTAGTTTTAAATGTTTAAATTTTATTGTTTTGATTAGTAAAAATTTTATTTTATGTAATATTAAACTATAAAACATTTTTGTTTATAAAATTTATTAAAAATTTATACATGTACATATACGTCTCATAATTACAAACAATATTATATGTATAGCGATAAAATTTATATATATAGTGGTATATAAAATCTAGTATATACAATTATGCGCACTATTTATACTTCAGTATCCATATTAATTAAGATTTGCTCCAAACGTATTACATTTTTAAGTATAGATATTTAGAATGAAATTGATTTTTGATATTAAATGCACAGTATTATTACATGAAACAATTCTTTATAAAGAAATGTACATGCACAGATTTTAAATAATTTGGAAATGAAATCACAAAAATATATGAGATAAAAAATAAATGGAATATTTAGTTATTAACTGTGAATTTAAAAATTGAATTTAAAAATCAAAATCAAGCTTATAAAAATTTCAGTTGATGAAATATATACCTATATAACTTATTTCCAAAATGTATGTTTCTATATCTATATAGATTTTGTTTAAACTTAAATAATATATATCTCATTTATTTTAATATTATAAAATATTATTTTTATTATAAAATAAGAAGCCACAGGGACAACTTATTGTCCCTGTAAGAAGCATAAACACTCACTATAATTGTTTATTTTCTTTTGAAGCTAATGCTATCCCATATACTAATTATTATGACGTGCACTCTGATCAATTTCGCACGCTGGTTTATTCTGTATTCTATAGATATTGTAAATTAAAAATATAATTAAATATTTAATCATCTTAGATATATATTGGGACAACTTAAACAATATTTTGTTACCTTTAAGTTATTTACCTAATTAAATTTAAATAATAATTCAATCAATTTAACACAGAATTGTAATTAGTATGTTATTCTGAATATGTAGATTTTCCTGATCAAAGTTGAACGAACATCAGATCGAATCTTAGATAATTATATGAATTCAAAATGTTAGTGAACAGTGAATGCATAAATAAGGCAATAAAATGTGGCATACATATTTCAAATTTGACATATTTAGAATTAAAATTTGGCATACAGTTATCAAATTTGACAATTTAGACTTAAATAATGTACTATGGTAGCTCGTTTATTAAGATTATTCTGAATTCTCACTGTCTATTGAAATATATTTTTAGAGTCTTATATTCTCTTTTATAGTCAGTAATAGTGTCTATATATTCTTATGTACAATATATATTTCAATATATAACTTCAGTATATATTCACATTTATAAACCTTGAACATATTAAATAATCATACTCGTATTTAATAATAATAACCTATATATAGTATATATAACTATTATATATATAATAAATATTGAAAATAAAACCATAAAACTAAATTTCATATGAGAATATATCTACATACTTACATATTTTGTGAATGCTTTAAATATATACTTAAACTAAACTATATTTAGATTATGTCAATATGAATACACGTTTTATATATTTTATTAATATATAAATGGCACATAAATATGTACATCATATGTGTACACATTCATAAGTGTACATAACATATAAAAGATAACAGAACACTTAATTATTATATAAGTATATGGGTAGTAACAACGCCGGCATTTTGCTCAAATATTCGAGATAAAGTATCAACCTGGGCATCCAAGATGATGTTGTCACGAATTCCTACCAATTGACGCTTTACTACGATCTTCAATTGTGATATTGAATTCTCGATGATGTTGAAAAAAATTTGAATATTGGGCTGGAAGGTTTGTTTCTGCTGCTTTCCTGTGTGCTGGAGCGTTGTCAAATATATGAAAACCTTATCTTCGTTATCCGGAAGACTCGCTGCGAGAGTTTTCAGAAAGGTAATGGAATCGATGGCCATCGTCATCCTTTGAAGATTGTGCAGTACAACACCACTTATGTTGCTGATTGCAAAGGTCATCGTTTAATATCGTCCCATCTTCTCCCGATCACTCCAACTACCCCCTGACCCCGATACGCATGTCCTCTTGCAATATAGATATAATCCAAATATTCAACTCAAGTGGCTCCCTCCTTATTTTCTCTTCTCAACATCATTAATATTGTAATATCGCAACGGAAGGTTGTAGTAAAGCGTCAATTGGCAGAAATTCGTGACTATGTCATCTTGGAAGTGCATGATGTCCGGTTTGCTGCTTTATCTCAAATATCTTAGAAAAATACTGACGTTGCTACTCTCCAAAATGCTGCTGCCTACTTTCGTCATCTTCACACTTACATATTTGTCTTCGTACCTGTTTATACAAGACATTTTCAATCATTAAGAAATCAGAATAGGTAATCGTAATAAACAAATTAACATAGTATAGTATTAAATTGTCAAATTTGAATTCCAGTGTCACATTTAATTACCTTATTTTGAAATTTGCTGTCCACTAAAAAATTGATCGAAGATTTGATGTACATAGCTTGATTTTGACCATTTACATATTTGCTGTCCAATAAATGTCAGATTTGATCATATTTTCGTGATACCTAATGAGTTCTCATTGTGGTCTATTTGTGATCTATTAAGATATATAGACCATTTGTAGAATATATGTATGCAGGGACGTAGCCAGCTTTTATTTATTTGTACGCACAACATTATAAGGGCACAATAAAATTTATCAAAAGGGCATTT
>JAYRBW010101603.1:0-19432 GCA_036023295.1 Invenusta paracnida
TTCATTCTGATTGCGTCATCGGATTAACTGAGAACAATGAAAAGACGAAATGAAATAAGCCGAAATGATACGTACCCTATTATGTATAAACACATATATACGCATATGTACATGTTTATTTGGGTAAGTATCATTTCGGCTAATTTCATTTCGAAATATGCAATATTTTTTCTCAAAATTCTTTTCCATGATTACTTGCTTATTGCTAAATATATGATTAATTATTAATTATAAGGTAGATTTATTTCGATGACAGAATTGTGACGCATTTTCCTTTGTAAATTTTCCTTTTATTCCGTTTAAAACAGATCTAAAACAATAGTTAATAATTAATCGGAGCTAATCGAATTATCTGAGTTTAACCAAGACTTAAGTTTAAACTGTAAAACTACACAGTCGAACGTGTTCTTATATGTTTTTAAGATAAATGATTTCTCCTATTGTTATTAATAGAAAATTATCAACAAAACTTGTATTCAAACCTGGATTCAGAAAGCATAAATATAAAAAAATATTATAAAACAAACCATTTACGGATTCCTTGATTTTCGTTTTATTGGTGAGTTTAACTTTTTATTGTGCAAATAGAATAAATGAACACATTAATTTCCTCTTTTAAAGTTTTTTTTTAGTATTACAACTGCCTACATTCTATGCGTCTTTCCTAACTATATTTATTACATAATCATATTTTTATTTTTAATGCACAAAGAGTCAGAAACGTTAATTTAACAAGCACACAAAACTTTATCTGTTTGTCGTTAGCTCCATGACATTAATTGGATGACATCGAGAATAAAATATTAGCTTATTTCAAAGGTCTTTTTAATGCATTCTTTTTCTATATCAATAAATGAATTAATTGTTTAAACTAAAAGGACATTATTTATTGAGTTTAGTTGAATAATATTGTGAAAGAATTTTCACCAATTAATGCGCGTTTATTCCCAACCAATACCATACATACATTTTTTAAATTTTCTAATTTCCTTAATTTACATCTTTTAAATATAATATTTTCGAATGCCACATATACATAGTTGAGAAGGGAATATGTTTAAAAGGCTTTCAAACTTTGCCAGGCGATTTCAATTGTGCAAGGTAAAATAAATGTGTTAAAGTTAGGAGAACGATCCAGGATTCAAATTTGTTACATTCGCAATGAATATAGGAATCCAGTCCGCTAAACTGCCACTGTTTTCCCTAAAATGTTAACTTGAAAAGTTTGACTGTTTTTACATTTACAGTCAAACTTAAGTCAAACTCCAAAATGGCGTATTATAAAATACAATACCTCGTATTGACCTATCGTTGGAGTATATTTCAAGAGGAGAATTTAATTGGCTGATTTTGTAAACGGCAATTCCAGTAAAATAAATATAATATAAAGTGAAATAGTAACTAATAGTACCTATTAGAGTAAAATGTTCATTTTGATCAGCATAACAACCTCCCCAGTCGTTTTATCCTGACAGAATCAAGCGGTTTGGACACAATATCAGGTTTTTAAAGTGTAAGTTGACGTGACCTATTTTGAACCTTTTTAAAACATTATTATAACAAATATTAGAAATTATATACCTATATAAAAATATATATTTTTAAAATCGAAATAATTTAAAATATCCCAAATTTATAAATATTTTACACACACTAAAATGTTCCCGGGAAAAATAAAATTAAATTTAATTTAAATTTAATATAAATTATAAGTTTTTACTAGTTTCTTTTATTATTTATGCTGAACCTTAACCTGCATATTTTACAGTTTTATTAAGTAAACTTTCTTTCTTTCTTTGTGTACAAGGAAGTTCCGGCTATAGTACCTACCGACTATTGCAGTATAAATCTCTTTACAAAATCGCAGTAAACAGCATCAAGACTTACCTGCCTAATTAATTGGTGTGGGTGGTTGGAATAAGTATAAATAAGTGGGCATAGAAGGAGAAAGACAGATCAGTTACCTCAATAGTAATAAAACATGCAATAGATTAAAAAATCGTACAAAACAATTTTATTTCATTTTATTAAATATAGGTATAACTATTATAATGAAAATATAAACTTAATTATAATACTTCACTTTCTAAAAATATGGAATACTATTTAAGTATACACAGTGCTGTATAAAAAATAAAATTAGATTAGATTTGATTAAATAATGGATTGAATGTTTGCTGCTAGTGCTAATATATATTTGTATGTAATAACAAATATAAATTTACACTTATAGAGCAGGCTGACCATACATTTTTGGCAGAAAAACAAAAAAGTAAAAGAAAGCAAAATATTGTTGGCATTAGAAATGGGAAAAATCGTGCAGAAATCTACAATCGTACAAACCATCGAAAAATTGTACGCCTATATATCGTACAAGTAAGAGATGGACAGGAGCCTCTCTTCTATTCTTGAGTCTATACATGTCTCCATTACATGTCTTAATAAGGGTTTTACTCCCACTCACTCCCGTTTCATTAATGAATGAAACAATAAAACTTCAATTTTCACATTAGAATTTGAAACTCTCTCTAGAATTTTTGCTGTCCTTATACTATAAACAAGTTCACTAAGCTTTTATAAAATATCGTTTTATTCGATTTTTAGTATAATATTCCTTGTCATGCATGCATTGAAGGTCACATGACAGCCTCTTGGAAACATTTCCTGGTATTAAAGAAGCACATTTTTATTTAATTTTTGTTTTCTCCGTTATCATTAGAAAATTTCATATTGCTTCGTTTATAACCTTATGATAGAAATTAATTAGGGGAATATAATTAAAATTATATATTACCCTCTTTATTAAAAAATAATTCGTGCTATATACTGTTTTTTCATGCAAATTTTTTATTAACCATAAATAAAGGAGTTTAAATGTATTTCAGAAATTAAAACTATGGGTAAAAATCAATCCATTATTTTTTAAAGAAAATGAACACTATCTACATACAAAGTTTATATTGGTATAAAAACATTTTTTTCAACTATTGCTTACAAAAAGCCACAATATTAAGAGCGATATGGACAAAATTAAGGAACAGCTTAAAACATGAAGAAAATACGAATACTTTTAATTGGATATTTATAAATGTTATTAATAAATTTAAAAATGTTTAAATATAACAACAGAAGAAAGTAGTATAATTAAACTGTTTGAATCTTTATGATTTTAAATTATATATTTTTAATAAAAATGGCAAAAGTTGAAAATTGAATCTTGAGTAATAGTAACCAAAAAACAAACTTAAATTAAATTATTTCAAGAAGAAAATAATTCTTCAAGTGTTATACAAACGTTAGAAAATCAATGATAGAGTACAAATTTATACAATGGATAGGCATATCTATATCAATAAAAATTCTTATCAACTACTTTTATTTAACATGCCAGCTATTTACGGTTTGACATTGTATATATTTCCTGGTAATTTAATATTTACAATATCCATGTTAAAATCCAAACGAAGTAATTGCAATGGATAGACCATATTGAAAAACTTCCTCATGTTTCATTAATAAATACAAAAATAAATAGCACTGATTCCAATTTTATTATAATTTTATAGTTAAATCAATTATTTTGTAGGTATTATACTATTTCAATACTATAATAAATATTATATAAATAATGATTTCCTTTGACAAAATCCAATATAATACTTTTCGATATATGTATGTAGTTAAAATATTGATTATATTGTGTGTGTTTTTTTCATGCATATTGTTTCATCTCACTGAACTGCAATAAATTTATATACTTGAAATATTGGGTAGTATTTTTTCCTATTTGTGACTTTTAGTCATTTTATTTAAGAGAGATATTAATTTGTCAAAGAATCTGTTTCACTGGATTGTTGCTATAAAAAAAACCCATTCTGTGAAAATCTATTGTTTTTATAAGCATGCAACTCATTTGAGATTACTTATCACCGAGGAATAATTTTGTTAAATTAAAAAAGTATCTAATGTGCGTGTTAATAAATGAAATAAAATTAAACGGATTGGAAAAAAATTAACTACATATTATTATTATGACATTCAGTCAATATTTTGTTCAAAATTACAAAACAGTTCTTTAAATTATTAATATTTTTCAGGTAACGGTTTTTGAGCATAAGTATGTAACGTTTATGCTTAAATTTCTGAATACAAATATAACTTAGGGAAAATAATATTTATCTTTAAAATAATGTAATCAATATAAAGCACATTTCAGTTTTCGTCTACAATTTTGATTTACTAAACAGATTTTCGTGTTATTCTTAATTTTCGCATTTCTTTCTGTTATTAAGCTTTGAAATGTCCGGAAAAGATAGAATTAATATAATCGGAACTAAATGTATGAAAACATGGCTCAGTATTTGCCATATATAGTTAAAAGTCAAATACCCTTTATATTATATTTTATTGTGTTATTTTTACTTAAATTGGCATGCAATGATCTTCTATTATGTTAAAAATGCAAATAATATATAAAGGTTTATATTTATAACATTGTTTAAAGAGACAAATTTTATGCGTTTAGGTACCAAAATTTCGAAAACTACACATAATATAGTATAAATCTACACATAACACGAACATAGTCGAAACCTTGAATATCACACTACCATTTTATAGATTATAAAATTTACTAGTAAGACATTTGGGACACAGATTTTGCTCCAGCAGAATGTTCTAGCTCTTGTTTATCTAAGATATCACACATAGGGTTATTAAATATAAGGAACAGTTGTTGTAGAAACATCCCACTATACATTTGTCATGTTTAGATTATAAAAGCGGAAAATATGGTTAGCGATTTGGCCTCAATTTATTGAATATCTCGATCTATTTTTACACGTTAAATTTTTGAGATAACACACGCATAAAACTGGTCATACTCTTAATATGTTAAATGTTCACGTTGTACTAATCTGGATAATGTGTAATTTCCTGTCACACGGAAAATCTTCCTGTACTCCTTATTACGAGTACTGGTGTTATACTTTCAGAAATTCAATATCTATGTTTTGATATTGTATTTATGAGGACCGGTTTTGACATAAATAAATACTACAAAATGTGGTGTATAAGTAAATGGAAATATTGGTGTTGGATGTCTCTTAAAAAGCAAAAAATATTTTCACCGTCTTTGACGTCAGGAAACGTGTGATAATTTTTTTTACTAAAAATGCATATATGTAGATTTGCATAATAACATACATACATATATAAAATTGTAATTAAGAAAAATATATATCAAAAATTATAATTATTATTTTTAAAATATAGAAGCATTTTTACAAATAAAAATACATGTCGCACAATTATCCATGTTTTATAGAATATCAAATTTTATATTTGTATTTTTACAAAAACCTAGAAACGACATTATTCCACGTAATATTACATGTTTTGGGAATTTTTTTAAAATCAAAATAAATTAAAAAAAAATACAAAATAGACAATACTTTTCATGTTTGACGTTTTTAACCAATTGAGAATATTTTTATAGAGTAAAATCATGTGAGATTTTCTACATGGCAGTATTGAATAATTTGAAATAGTGTCAATATTAATTAAATATATCAATACACATTTATATTCCTTATATTTCTCATTTTAATAATATGTATAAAAATAATATATACTTTCTAATAATATATGTATAATTATATGTAAATTACTGTTTTTGATGATACATTAGGTAAAATATTGAAGCATCTTTAATTTTTAGTACTTTAAATGAAACTTTCAAAAAATATATTTAAAATCTGTAATTATATGTCCCAATCACAGATCAATCCCTTTAAGTAGATCGTTTATTATTAAAAACTAAAATAGTGTCATTAGTTTGTACAAACTATTATTTAAGTTAAATATGTATTATATAATATATGTTTTATGAAATTTAGTAAAGGTACAAAATTTGATGTGTACACCGGCAACAATACATTATCAATAAATAAAATCCAATATACTTTAAAGTATACAATATACTATCACTAAAAGCGAATAATCAATAGAGATCATCATCATAACTAATTCAGTTATAAAATGTCACAAATCAGAATTCCCGACAAACTCATGAGCATGTCAATTTATTATTTCCTTTTTCTAATAATTGGTAGGACAAAGTCTCCATCGTGATTACTGAAAAGGACTTTACAGAGTATAGTGCGGAAACACAAACAAATACAAGATGGTAGGTACAATATACTTTGGGCTAGTTAGCCAACTCTCTCAATTAATGCCTTTAAGGAGAGGAAATATTGCTTATTAATGAATGACGGCATTGCGTTGAGCAGAAATGACTCGTTAACACTACTATGAAAGAAAATGGGTTAATTGGATGAAATAGCTTAATTTGAGAATTTGTATACTGGAAATCATAAGAAAATTAACATATTTATTCTTATATATACTAACGTTATATTACTTACGTGCACGTGTGGTATGTTTGGGTATACATAATAGGGGGGGGGGGTGGATATCACGTCTTCTAGAAAATATATCCATTCCATTATAGAGTAATCTAAAACTTAACTTTAGACGATTATATACTTTGTAAAAATGAAAAATATACTAGATAATTATTTTAACTTCATTTGCATACTTCTACAACTCATCTATAAAACATATTATAAACCATGAACTATGAAATATGTATATCTTTAGATGTTCAACTCAAAGAGATTAAATGATCATTTTCAGAGTACAATTTTTGTACCTTTTTAACCTAGTTCAAATGATTACTACATATTATATGTATATACAATTTTAGCAATATTAAACATTTATATTAAATTTGGAACCACTAAAATTATTAAAAGATATTATTTCATCTGAACAAAAGTTTAAAAATAGATATAATACGTATTTAAATTAACAAATAAAACATTTCAGTTGAAAAACGATACCTAATCTATTTATACATTTACCAGTACCAATAGCAAATAAATTATCAAAATAATTTTAAAATAATTATTTGAAATGAAATGCATTAGTAAAACGGCAGAGTTAATATAAATTATATTTTGGTCAGAAACCTTTATCAATTAACTATTGTTACAAGTGATATATGGCAACAATATCCTAACTTCCAACTGCGCGTTATGCATCTATCGGCTAATAAAAATGTCGTTAATAAATTTACTTCCCAATAAAGCTCTTAGTTGTATTCAATTTATCTTTAAAGTGCATCTAAAATGTTGATATAAATAATTACATAATTAATCAACTTCAATGTACTTTAAAATACCGTTAATTTTATTTTATTTTAAAATTGAAATATATCTTAATGATTGAGGATTTAGCAAAAAATGTAATTATTTTAATAATGAGATAAAATAATAGAGTAAATAAAACTCATTGGTTTCAAATTAACGCTCAATTTCGTTTTCATAATTTACAATTTCATTTTACAGTGAATATTTCAGTTTCTGCTTGCAATATTTAAAAATGTTACTTGACATACAACTAAATTAAATATTTTTAATTTTTAATGAAGAGTGAACATCTGAAACATCGAAATATATGTAAAACACATATACTTGTACGGTTTCTATTCATATTTACTTATTTTCACTTAAACTTAGAAATATTGGGTTTACTAGGTTTGTAACTATATTATTATTGCATTCAGTTTATGAGCTGCAGTAAAAATATGGCACAACTGAGAATCTGAAGCGGGTAGCTCTGTTGGACCAAGCGACTTAATCGGAGGAATTATTTTGTTCAAAATGTTGTCGCGTTCGATAGTTGTTTGAGTTGTTTCATGGCAGCAATAGTACGACGAAAGATGGAAAGTCGCCGCAGGGACACGAGTGGTCGTGACGAATAAAGCGGTGAAATCGTGTTTGGAAAGACTCAATTCTGGTTGCTTCGTTCCTCGGCATGGAGATGAAGGACGGGTAAATGTACTCAAATATACTGACCGCGTATAAGTGCGTTGTAAATTTTCTTAAGTTCATCTTTGAATATTAGAGCGAATGATTCGGAAAGCATAATATATTTCCAACCTCATTTCGAATACAGATAGCTTATAGCAATATATAAAAAATGCGGTCTATATTATTTAAAGAAAATTAACAGTAAATAAACATAAATTCATTTTTATTTAGAGATATCTGATTGTAATAAGTTAATAAGTAAATCTCGACTAGCTTAGCTATATATTTATATTCATTTTCTTAAATTTTGTTTATAAAGTCTTTTATATAAGAGACAATAGTGTATACAACAATAAATAATAATGTAAAAACGGGATATATTAATATACTTGAAGGGTAATAATTTGTGCCTACGCATAGTCAAAATATTGCGACAGACAAAACAATAGGTAGAGCTCGCGACAATCTTCCGAGATATTTGTTTTATCAAGGCCTGCGAGTATTATGAGCGAACGCAAATAATTAGAGGAAGAGAAGAGAGCAGAAGAACTAGAAGCTATTTCCAAAAGAAGGGAAATCAGTCTATGATTTTCGGTTCATTTTAAGATTAATTAATTCCAATGACAACGTTCAAGGGGCAACGAGTAGACTTTTGTCGTTATTTTGAAGGTATGGATTAAACAGTACCAATTGTGTTCATCAATCTTTGCCTCTTTTTCGCTATTAAAGGCATATATATAGAAGACCCAAATGAATGTTGTGGGGGCGATTGTCGGTGCACTTTTAACTCTAGGTATATACGCAATATAATACTATTATGGATAATATTTATCGATATGTTGATATATGTATAGATTTCATGCCACACAATAAAATTCGTTCTACACACGAAAGAAATTTTGAATAAATAAAATTATTTTCCTTCCCAAATAAAAAGTAGTAGATTATTTGATCTTTTAACTCTATTTTTGGATAAGCAATCAATTTTCATTTAAGAATTGAAATACGGTGATTAAATACACTTGAATATGTATATATTATATGGACTCTTATACATATTAACACGCATATATATAGCTTTTATTTAATAAATCGGGCATGTAATATACATAGATACATTTTTATTTTTACAGGATAATAACTAAAAAACTAATTTACAGTTATTCAAGTGTAAAATGTATTGGATGAAATTTCGGTTATTATCTACCTTTGCCTGCTAGAGAGTAAAAGTCAATCAGAAATAGATGTGGACAGGATAATATTATATCGTCTATACATCTATTATGAGTGTATATTTAGATAGTTACTATCCTGCTATACTTGGTTTCTATTACCTCCAGTAGGCCATATTGTATTCCCCGCGATCCTACCTTCAACTCTCTATAGCCCGCATGATCTGATCCTTCCGCTTCTTAAATTAGTTGGTTGATTTGTCTGTACTCTTCCATTTCTTCCCCCTTTTTGTCGACCTTTGAAGCTTGACTGTGTAACCAAACAGGCCTTACGGCACTGCTCAAGGCCAGTACCGACCGACTCACTAGGTCTAAATTCAATTTACTCTGAAGCTCAAACGTTGTTGGAGTGACCATTAGTCGGACACGCGACTAAATCAGCTAGCTCAGTAGTGTATTAAGAAGACTCAATGATACTACATAAAAATGTGACTCAAAGGAGTGGCCAGTGATCTAATGAGCACTCTTAGATCCTCTCAATAAATATATATCTATATACTTACGTGCAGATATTCTAACACCAAGGTGTGATCTGGATCTGAAAGTGATAATAAATCCTCCGACTAATCATATCTTCTTCCAATTTGCCCAATTACTTTTACCTTAAAGCTAGTTCTGTTTTACCTTATTTTGTTATGTTCTATATTTCTAGCTTTAAATGCTAACTAAGGAATCATTTCCTGTCTTTCACGACTGCTTATTTGATGACTTTTGGAATCGATATCATTTGTCTGCACTTTTTTCAATTGGAGTGTTAGTAAATATGTTTACGATATTATTGCTATTTTACCATATTACTTTGAACATATTCCACTAAATATCTTATATTTAAAATAGATCGATATATACATACACACGCGAGTAGATCTATTGGCCACCCTTTGAAAAAAGTGTTAGTTATTTTACATTAATATATTTACATGAATGTACCTACGTACTATATACATACATTGATTAATTGTTTATAAATCAAGAATGTTAATATGTCATATAATTTAAAATTATTGGTTAAATTATCATAAAAACGTTTTACTTCGCATTCACCAATACTTTTATAAAAACGTTATCGGTGGCCAATTAATCTGCACGTGTGTATATATATATATATATTATATTTATGTAATAAAACAGATATAATATATACTTATACGAATATATATCGAATTTAAAAGTAATTTCTGACGCCCAATATTAGTGAGACTCTTCAGATTGGTTTTATCCAAAAAATGACTTTACGTTTTTATTATGGAAAGTGTAATGTCCAAGAATCATCAAACACAAGTCCACATTTAAAAATAAATTTTAAATTTAGATAATAGCAAACATGAAAAGGCTATATACCTACAATTTTATAAAAAATTTAAAAGTGAAAATATTGTAATGGATATAATAAATGAACATAAATAGCTTGTATAGACACATATACTCCAAATAATACATACATAAGTAAACTAAATTATAACTAAAAGTCAAATACATTTCTTTTTAATTATCTAAAATTCTCTCTTAAAAAAATAACCTTCTTTTTTTGAACACTTCAAAATATTCAAACATCATTCACTACAGCATTGGAATGAATAAATTATATTTCATGTAATTGTGTCTATAATATTTTCTTGTTAGCTATCATTCCTTTTATTATAGAGAGAGTTAAATTGTCCTTACAACAACCGTTTCTCTAAACGTAACTTTCATTCTGTATATTCTGCAGTTAATGAATAGAGTAAACATCGTGTTCCCTCGTTAAATTTAGCATTTTTTACAGTTCACACTATGTGCCCTGAAAAGGGGAGCTTTTTATTTTAATGATTTGACGTCTCCATTTCCTAAAGGATGTCCTTAGAACCTCAACAAGGAGTAAGCCTGAGTGACGCCAACACATATCAGATGTTAATTTTGAATTATTTCCGGAAATTTTTACATTATAACCGAACTTTGAGAGGGACTGTTAAGTATTTACTATAAAAGACTCAGATGTAGCATCATTATTAGTTAGAACTAAGAATGATCACAAATTTTGATATTGGTAATCTGATAAGTATAATCTGATTCCCATCACTTAATTTTCCATAAATATGTCACAGACAAAAATATGTTGCCATTATAGTAAAAAAATCCTATTTAAATCGAAAGAACTAAATTGCCAATATTTACATTTAAGTATTTTTATTAAAAGCTCATTCAAATATATTAATTTTTTATAAATTACAATATATCTTAGGGTTTATAATAATATATAAGGGTTTATCTAATATATATACAAGGGTTTTAAATATGTTACTTAAAAATAACGATTTAGACTGTCTGACTCTATTCAATTCCATAAATACAAACAAAGTTTTCTATATTTTTGCAAAAGTACAATCCTTCTTAATAGAATTTAATTTATTTGCAAAATATAAATTTTTCGGAATTTTGATTAATCTATGATATACAATATAATTGATTATGTAATAGTTCACAGAAATTACAAAATTTAATGATATATTCTTTAAAACGTTTATACAAATTATTAGGCTTTTAATGTCTTTAATATAGTATATTTACAATAAAAATATTACGGATCTAACATGATTTAACATAGTGGGGTAGACTAAAATCATAAATACATGTAATTAACTGTTTAGCAAATTATATAGTCGAACTGCGATAAAACTTTTTTATACATATTTTTTCAACGAGAAAATATCATGTACCTATAAAATGTATCCCTACACATATATGCAAGGTTTGGTAATTACTTTCGAAAGATGCTCATCGTACTTTGTGCTCCATACACACAATATGGACAGTGAATATTGTTCGAGCAATGGCGTGCGAATGACACGCAAGGGATTTCTGGTCTAATCCGTGCAAATTGGGCATTCTTTGCCTGACAAACTTCGTGCGGATCTTCTAATTTGGGGTATTTTTTTTTCTGTGTGCCACACCACGTTATGAAAAAGTTGATTTGTGTCCCAACATAATCACGACCAATTTGGATGCACAAATTTCGATAAAAGCTCTTCAAGCTGTCTCCTGCACGCGTCTAAATATGCAGGAATGTGTGAAGAAAGTTAGAAAGTTAGCAAACACGGCAGTTACATGGATTTGGGAAAAGAGAGACAAATATAAAAGGATAAACGTATTATATAGTGTGAAAACAAGCTTGATAACAATATGGCGAAGAAGAGGGACAAATTAGCTGAGACAAAAGAGAATGAATGACTTGGTTTTACTTCAATGTATAAAATATTGACAAATTATGCATTTCTTTGAACGTGAGACAATATCTTAATGCGTATTATGTTTGAAATGTTCAAATTGACTCCTATATACATACTGTGCATTTGTGACAAAATTTAAGATTTTATCTGCAACTTATACATATGCATCTAAATATTTAGCCTTATGGCTGGCTGTAAGTGACTTATAAGATATTTAAATATCTTTTTGACTTAAGAATAAGAAACATTACGTCACTCAGACTTGAAGCGACTAACTATACGAGTACAGATGCACTGATAACTTATATAACTCTAATAACGTTGAAATTTCAAATCGAGATGAAATATTAGTAAAGTATAAAAGTCGATTTATAAATAACTTTCTGATATTTTTTAAATAAAGTTATGTTTATTCAAATTATACCGAAATTTTGAAACATTTTATGAAGACATTTATAAATATTTGAATTATTTTATTGAATATTGTTATCAGAAAAAACAAGAATATTGGTTTTAATCTTGATGAAAATTAAATTGCAGGCGTTTAATTTGTATTAATAAAATTAAATTGTATATAAAATAAGTTTTAGGAAGGTAAAACGTGAATATTTCTTGTTTTTAAAAAATTAATATATTTATTGAAGTTAATTTTGATTATTTATTCGAGGTATAAAGTAAATTTCTTTTTCAGTTCTACGATGTATAATTCTAAAGCTACATTTATTCTTGATAAATCAATTGAAGTCAGCACACATATATGTTTCAGCAAAAAAAGTTTTCTCAAAATATAAAACAACAAAATTAATTCTACTTATTCATGGCGAGGGTCAAAAATATTATTATTTCGTTACACAAAGATGTTTAAATCAATTGAGAAAATTTTCCTTTTCAACATTTGGCTACCATATAACTGAACTGGTATTGAAGTTCAAAAGTAACCAGGCCCACTAAAGGTTCCCGAATGGACTCTCCATTTTCCTAGTTTATTGATGGTAGAGATGAATATTAAATTTAATTTCAACTATTAGATAAAGTAGAAAGAGGTGGAGAAATATGAAAATAGTATATTTTATTTTAAAATCAATTGTAGTGCCGCATGTGAGCTCGTTGAGGTTTGAGGAATATTAAGAGGGTACTTCCCCTCTCATCTAACACTATGAAACTGGGCTCATATCTTGTTCTTCTTGAATTCAACTGCCTGTGGAGTTCGTGGTGCGATGTCTAAAACACAACATTTCTGCTTGAAAGTCACACTTGCCTGGTGTGTACGAAGTATATTGTTTACTCACCTATATTGAACCATCAAGACTGAAACAACTCACTCAATTCTTATAGTCGACGTCTTCTGTAAGTTTCCAGGTTTCCATCGCCGCAAACTCTCCCTACTCCTTTCTTAGCCCCTGGTTTGGCCTGGAACTAAATATTATAATATACAGTAGTCGACTCAACTGAAAGACAGTGGATTGTATAGTATAGCGAAAACCTCCCTTCACTTACCATTATATTTGACTGTATTATATTTCGAAGCACAAATATTTGACTCAGTGTTGAACAAAACACTTTACTTCTCAAAGTTATAGTCTCACTTGTGTTTCCGGCGATTTGCCCCTTATAATTTTTTCCTTTCTTTCCTCGTTTCTCTTCTCTCTTACCTCTTCTCTCCTACTGACTCAGCTGATTGCCCGTTCCAATGAAATATATCCAAGCGGAATTAGGCAGTTAACTTGTTCTCGCATGTTGCGCTTCCATCCTCCTCAATTTTCACCCCTTGCTTCGCATTGATTAATATGAATTTAATGCTTCGATCAGTGTCAGTATATGAGGGTGCCGGTAAGAATAAGCTTGTAGGTTGTGCGGAGTATTTAATTTAACTTTCCAGTTTTCAATATCGATCATATTAGCTTATCATTACACAGAAGTCTACTTTTAGCTAATATCTGTCTACTTAGCTATCTTAATTGCCTTTTGGAAACCGATATATTTTTCGACGATTTTAAAAAAAGTGTTTCAAGTGAGAGTTTTGGTGGATAGGTCGCTAGATAATCCTTATTTATTCTTTCTCATTTAGAATCATTTTTATTCGATGATAAAGAATTGTTTTACACAAAGCATATATTTATAATATATTACCGATCCATCTCCTACATATTTTTACTATTATGTTAATACTGAAGCAGTAATATTTCAATACTACTTCAATACAACTACCATACTTCAATACAAGTTTTTAAATTTGTGTCCACAATTTCTGATTCAAAAGTCTCTCAATTAATGTATATACTACAGTGGCGATCTTTATATCTCGATATTTTTCTGCTCAAATGCACCTATTTGAGATTATTTAAAAGTATAGTTTATGAAGCACTATTTTATAAATTACTATACAAAATAAATAGAAGGTTTGTGCTTGTAATTACAGTCAAAAATGAAAGAATTAAGAAAAAACGAAATATATTCTTTTATCTGAATGAATTTTATAATATATAATTCGTTATTGATTAATAAAGAATTTTGTTCTAAATCTAAATAACTAATGTGTATACAGGGTTCAACGTGCACCATCTATACTAACCAATATATGTACACACCTATTGAACACAGTTATCATCGCAATAAATATATTTTAACACCAAATAGAAATATTTTATTCGAAAACAGATATTATGTATTTGTATCGATATATTTATTTTGAATATTTTAATTTACTTTTTTGTTTTGTTTTAGTGTTTATTATGTAACGCTAGAGCTTGAAATTAGTATATTATATACCTATTTAACAATTAAGAATAAACATTAAACAATTTTGAATAAAATTTTATTTACATTACGTGTTTTATAATATGATAATCCTAAAACTATGACTTTGAAAACACTCGGAATTATTTCATCATCTGCACAAAACAATTATATTATTTTAGTCTTAATAATGGAAGAATACAAAGAAGGAAGACCGCATAAATGCTCCTAAAAACATAGAAAGATATCTCAGTTTAACATTTTCTATCATACGTTGGATTGAAAAAAATTAGTAATTATTTTATGAAATAGATATTTTACTTTTTGGATTTCATAAATTAAATTTAATTTAAATGCACATTTACACAATACAAGTAAAATAGTTTCGATAGAAGATTGATAACAGGCTAAGTTATCGAGGCAACTTAAAGGTAAAAGACGACGAAGAACAGAATAGGAAGAAAAAGAGGGATCCGTAAAAAAATCAGTAAAATTGATTAGAACAAAGTTTTGTCTTTAAAAAGCTATGCATCATTATGTCCTATATATGTATATAAATTTGTCCTATATTTTATAGTAAAACATTCTCTTTAAAAAATTATTATAATTTTTTGTTGACTTTATTTTTTTATTAAATCTTGTTAAAGTGTACATTTATACGAAATAATATTTTTTATAAATAAAATATATAATTTAGAAAATGAAAAGTGAAAAGGGAAAAATCTAGCAACTCAATTAGGAGTGCAAGTTATATACATATCGTAACATTGTATTTTTTTTAATTGTTGCAGTATATTACTATTTTATTTTATTTTAATATTAACATTATATACAGGATAATAATTAAATTACATTATCCTATATAATTCACAACATAATCGGATTCATCTATAATTATCGAATTTTTCAATTCCAATATAATATCAAAGACAAATTTGATGATTAAGTTAACTCTTTTACAATATAGTATATTTAGCTTTTCAGAAAACCTTTGCTCTGTCCTCCATTTTACTTTTTTATTTTTTGTGAAAATGAAATATTTGCGTATATATATTTATCTCAGTTAATATTTTTTTACACGATTTCTTCTATTAAAGTTTTGTAAATAAATTGTTTTTCTGGATTTCTTAGCACTTTGTCTCTCTGTGCAGGTTTGTAAAAATCAATTAAAAATAATGCACTAAAAAATAATCTGTTAAATATAAGCATTCTGGAAAAAAAATTCAATCCTGTAATTAGCTTTGGAGTGGTTCATTTGTACATACGAGTATTTAAATTTGTAATATTAATCAATTTAATATAACTTAACTATAGTGTGTTAAATTAAGTGTTAAATATTTGGCATATTTAACAATTAAAACACAAATGAAGTTTTTCAGTAGGTTACCTATATTTTTGGCTTGCAGTTTTTTCATAAGTACCTACTTTGTAGTTTTTGTTATGTATTTATGTTATCAGACTTTCATTTATACAAGAACAATACGATCTTGTCTCATTGATGAATTAAAAATTGCCTTTTTGAATTTATTTTTAAAATAACATCAAATATAGAAGCAGTTTTTCCCGCTTAAATATATTATTATAGTCATTTGTATAAATGTCTAAAATTTTATTGTTGTTGTTTTAATTAAGTAGTCTATAACTGATATTGTAAATTAAAATTTGTTGTAGTGAATTGTTTCTATATTGAATATCAAAAGTAATATTCAACTGAAAAAATATTAAATTAGACGACTCTATTCGAAATATTCCGTCTTATTAATAAATTTTTATAAATTAATAGTTTGATTTTATTTCTAATGTAAATTTAGAATTTCATAGTTTATAGTGTATAATTTGAATATTTAAATAGTAAATATATATGTCATAGGCAACTTGCTATGACTATTCCCAATACTTGTACTACAGTAATTTTATGCCTTAATATAATTTAATAGAATAAATATATGTCCTACCTAATGCCTTATATATAAATATAATTTTTTTAATTGTAAAATCTTATACCTATCAGATATTTAATTGGTCATTATGCTTCATAAATCCTGCAAATACAACAATTTAAATTTAGAAGACACATTGTCCTATATTGCTTGAAATTATATCATTGAAAGACACATTTTATTAATAGAAAAATATATAAATACAGATGATTCCAATACTGATGAACAAAATTAAATTTATACTTTTCTTAATATCAAAATAGCACTATGTCCCATGAATGCATAACATAAAAGAATAATTTATTGAGTCCAACCAAATAATTATAATGTCCAATGTGAATAATCAAGCTCATGACCAATGGTATATTAGTAAGCTATGAAACTTCCTTTTAAGCCTAAACATATTTTGAAGCTTCTTACTTATGATATTTCAATAGACAAGTTCGGAAACTTTATTTGATTAGAACTATATAAAAACTATAAGTATTGGAGATAATCAAATTTTGAAATATAATTTAACACTGATCTTATTCGGCAAAAATATTCGTTAACAGTATTCATTACGAACGTCACCAATTTGATTATAAATAAATCGTGTTACGAATGTTTCGCAATGGTATTCAGTGCATCAAAATAGTTCTATACCAATGGAAAACACTTTAAAGTAAAATAAATTCTGAACATATCAGTAATAAACAATAGATATAAATTTATCATTAAAAAGTCTACCAACTAAACGTGATATATAATAAGAGTAAAACTCGTTGAACTACTAAAGTAAATTCTAATCCTAGAATTATTTCCAAAAAATAAGATGCTAAAGTCGCATTGCTATATAGTATCGTAGTACTGAACATAGAATATGCATTCAATACTCGAAACGCAATATAGGAAAGTAATCTTATAGAAACATCTATAATATTCATTGTATGTAATTCTCCAATTAACCGATTGACGGATATCCCCATATTCTTTGACAATGTTGGAATAACTTTTCGCTTCCTAATTGCTTTCTTGATCCCAGTGGGGGTGTCCCTGGTGAAAATTGCCTTCAAAACTTCACGTTCTTCGTTTCATCAGGGAATCTAATTTTATTTAGCAGCTCCTCTTGCTTGGGCCCTTGAAAGATGTAACTCCCCCCTTTCGTCTCCCCTTCTCCAAACTCTCCTGTTGTCTCTCCTAAATTTTTAGGGGACTGAATGCTGCGAATGCTGTGAATTGTACTTCAAAGTTAGACATAAAATATACGCGGACACGCGCAACAGAACAGTAACTCCCATCGGATTCGGTCAATTTGCAGGGAAATTGTTTTGTAATTGTTGACTCTTTCAACTGGAATTGGGTTTTTGCATTCCATTTTTCTCTCTGTCCTGCTTGCTTGCGCACTCACAAGAAATAATATTACTCCTTTTAGGACGACGAGTTATCAAAAAACGTGATTAATGTATTATGTTGTACACATTTGTTTAATTTACCAGTGACAGTGACCCTTTCAGTTTCCAACGCATTAAAATGACATTAAACCTACATTTTAATATCCACAATTATTAGTTTTAAATATTTATCAAATTTAATATAGTTTGGTTTTTGTAAATTTAATCCGATATTTGCATATTCAATTCAAGTAAATATTGAAAAATAAACAGCAGACTAAAATATAATGATATTTATTATTATTATGTATTCTTTATTCCGACTTGTAGAGTCAGTCTAGCTTCTATATTATCGCAAATAATGTGTATTAACCAAGGTGCATAATTGATGAAACTTGCTTATAAATTGCATTATTAACTACATTTAACAAGAATTATAGTTGTAAATAGTTTCTCTGTGAACTTGTCTTAATTGTCTTAGACACAAGGAACCGCATGTAAAAATGTGAATTGTGTGTGAATTAAGCATATTAAATATAATATTCTGAATATCATGGTCATAATATCCTTTGGTATATTGTCTTTGTGATATAATTACATATAATGAGACTGGCAAACACCCTCTCCCAATAAACCCTCTTGGTTGCCGTCTATTGGATTTAAAGATGACTATGTTTAGAGTGAGGCATGTTAGTTACCATTAAACTATAGTGCCATTGAACATATATTTTTTAATTATACATAAGTTCACAAAATTGGACACACCCTATAATACAGTGTACCAGGTACCTACAAATAATGACATAAAATATAATTTAGAAACTATACCTTTAAATACTCTAAAATTTTGACAGTTAATCATTGAATATACATTACATATATTTCTTAATAAGCTTATAACTGCAATATTTATTAATTCTATATTATACATTAAGAAATATCACAAAAAGAAAACGGGATCATGCATACACAAGGCTAAATATATAGAAAATACTATCAAAAACTACCTTTAATACTTTCTTAAACTCGCGAGAAGCTTATATGCTTTTTTACCAAGATCTGGATCAGTAG
>JAYRBW010101614.1:0-19429 GCA_036023295.1 Invenusta paracnida
ATCTCTACGAATTGTACCATAGTTTTTCTAAACAGCTCAAGACAGATATTTGTTAATTACTATAAGATACGTAAATTAATACCTTTGATTTATTAAATAACACATTTAATTAAATACAGTTCTAAATTACCTTCTGAGAAGCTTTACAATATTAAAAAACGTAGTTAGCTCAAGTCAAATATATTTTTAAAGAGATATCACATTTTACGCTTATTTCAATTCTTTTATAATATGAGCTAACACACTTTTTGCCATTTTTGGCAAATAATAATGTAAATATAAATAAGAAGGCTGAAATAATCATGCAATACATAATATAATCGCATATTGTACCTATATGCATATCATGTAGGTATGTACACTTATCGTGCATACATTACACATCCAATTTATCATGATTTAATTATTTTTCAGTAGTAAACAAAATTACAAACGATTAACCAACCAAGGGGTTATGTTTCTAATAACCTATATTAAATTAGTTTTTACATACAAATATTATCTATTTTTAAAGATATATGCATATACACATCAAAACTAAGTATTAACATTCTGTCTTATAATAAGATACCTCGTAATATTCTAAAAAGAATAAAATTACATAAAATGTATGACACATATTTAATGTAACTTCATTATAATAAAAATATTATTTAATATATCTTAACTCTTGGATCCTATAACAAACACCCCAAAACATGAAAATGTTCAAACATTTTTAATACTAATTAGTCAATATTAATATGTACATACGAGTATAATATACATAATTGAGACGACCAGCCGCTTAAGACGAGCAATTAAGTACTCCCCACAAATCGTCAATCAGCTTATATTATATAAAACCTCGGATAGTATAAACTTGAATAAGACGATTAATTTGATTTTAATACGAGTAATTTTAAGACACCTAACGCATTTCCTATTTCCTGTTTAATATGAGCCAAATAATTGTTAGGTATACAAAGCACATAGTATATGTATATAATAAGAGTCAACGTTTCCATAGACGAAGGTCGGCATTTTGATATAGATTTCATTCATATTTAAAGTAATAAATATATTATTTTACTACAAATAGATATATGCGTAATGTATCAACTAATAACAAGCAATATTAATTTGTTTAAACACTCTATAGTGCATCATACATTTTAAATACTTTGATTTTATGCTTTCTAGAATACCACAAGGTATCCCATTATAGACTGTTTGTAAATACCAAGCTTTGATATTTTTGCTTAAATAGAGGGGCCGATCTAGGATTTTAGAGGGACTACAATTTTTCGAGAGACTTAATTAATTTAAGGACAAAATTATTTAATTTATGAGATCGACGCATAAACATACTTTTGTTTTTTTAACTCCCAAATATTATAAAATAGAGAAGATTACAGAGTGGGGAGTTATTTTTTACAAAGAGCAGAATTTGACAACTTGGTAAAATCTTCCTTTTTTCATGTACAGCATAAATTCTAAGAGCGTCTGACCTTACATTAAAAACTTTATGATATAATATATTATTACATAGTCAAATAGATAATAATATGCAAAAATCTAATTTAATAGGTAATTGTTTAAAAATATATATACACCTGATGGTTAATCGCTTAATTTATTTACCATACAGAAAAATTATTAAATGTTGATACATTTGACACAGAAAGTATATGTATTCTACACGTGTACACAATACTATGTATATATAATATGTAATAATATTATGTATTGCATGAGTATTTCAGCAATAACATTATCATGATCATAAAGTAATTTACTTTAATTTAATTGAAATTAATTGTTCAATTATTCTATTATCATGATTATTTTTCATAACACTTATTTGCTTTGGTCTATCACATGGAGGAATATAGATACTATAGTATCTCTATTCCTCCATGGGTCTATCAATTTAGCCTACAAAGACAGAAATCTCTTAAGATCTGTTAGTAGATGACGAAATACATAGACATTAAAAATGTGCTAATTTATCCGAAATTGAGCCTATTGTGAATGCCATATCCCTGTTTGTATTTTCATAGGTTGGGACCCACTTCTGTGTAGGTATAGGTGTCCCATATGTATGTAGATAAGAACCCCACTTTTACATAGATAGGGGCCCCACATCTGTGTAGGTAACGGCCCCACATCTGTGTAAGCAAGTGCCCCACTTCTGTGTAGGTAGAGGCCCCACTTCTGTGTAGGTAAGGACCCCACTTATGTGTAGGTAAGGGCCCCACTTATGTGTAGGTAAGGACCCCACTGTAGGTAAGTGCCCCACTTATGTGTAGGTAAATACCCCACTTCTGGGTAGGTAAGGGCCCCACTTCTGTGTAGGTAAGGGCCCCACTTATGTGTAGGTAAGGACCCCACTTCTGTGTAGGTAAGTGCCCCACTTCTGTGTAGGTAAGGGCCCCACTTATGTGTAGGTAAGGACCCCACTTCTGTGTAGGTAAGGGCCCCACTTCTGTGGAGGTAAGGGCCCCACTTATGTGTAGGTAAGGACCCCACTTCTGTGTAGGTAAGTGCCCCACTTATGTGTAGGTAAATGCCCCACTTCTGTGTAGGTAAGAGCCCCACTTCTGTGTAGGTAAGGCCCCACTTCTGTGGAGGTAAGTGCTCCACTTCTGTGGAGGTAAGTGCCCCACTTATGTGTAGGTAAATGCCCCACTTCTGTGTAGGTAAGGGCCCCACTTATGTGTAGGTAAGGACCCCACTTATGTGTAGGCAAGGGCCCCACTTTTGTGGAGGTAAGTGCCCCACTTATGTGTAGGTAAGGTAAGTGAGAGGTTTGGTTAAATATGGAAACTCGGCACATTAATAAACGCACAATAAGAAAATAAATCAATTTAAATGTATTATATATCATTATATTAATCATTAACTTTTATAAATTGACCAAAAATTGTGATATTGCCACAAATAACCGATCAAATTTGGTATAGATTTAATGTATTGGATTCGGTGAAGTTCAGATTGCCCCAATAATGCGGGCATGACTGTATGTAGGAGCACTCAGAAACCCGAAACGGGTTAATAAATAATATCGAAATATACTTACCATCATAGAGTACACTCTATGTATACTCCATACTTACCATTACAAAATATGGCGAATTCTTCCTTCCTTTCTTTTGTTCCTTTCCTCTAATCTATTCCTATTCACCTTTCAGTGTCAGCAAGCAATCTTTCTGGATACAACTATCTTATTCTATGTCTTATCCTGATGACAACTCTGGGATTTGTGATAATTCTATTCTGCCTTCAAAAGGTGGAGTCGAAAGCGCTGGAAGATAATACTTGCAAACAGGTTGGTAAATCAACCACTTTTCACTATACATAACATCAAGTTTCTAGGAGAACAAATGTTTTTTTTATTATTCGTCTGATTAAACATAGTCCAATTCACAAAATAGTTGGAAGAATATTTTAAATGAAAGTCAAATTATAATTAGTAGAATTATATATAAGTCATGTAAATCTATTTTCATTTCACTTTTTTTCTATTAAAAGTATTCGTATTTTTTGCACAAATTGGTAATATTTTCAAAATTACATTATTATTGTTATACTGTTGTATATTACAATGCTTTGATTACCAAACTTTATGATTAAAACTCGGTTATGAATTAAATACTGTTTCTTAATTCTAAAAATAACTCATAATAAAGGCATACGAGTAGTTTGTACTTTGAAATAATATTCTTAATAAATTTTTTTAATATATTCATATTATATTTTTTTATTGTTCATAATAAAACCATTGATAAAATAAAATATTTATCATATTATTTGCACAATTTTCCATATAGTTTGATCCAATTAATAAAGACTACCCCAAAGCTGTAAGGAGCTTTCTGAAGCAGTGAATTGAGCTGAGAAACTTTTAAATGCTATAGAATCTTTCCTTCTACATATATTTATTCTCTTATAATATAATTATTTTTTAATTATAGGTTTGCATTTTGTTGTTATATGATTTTTTGAGGAAAATATTATAATTCAATTCAGTTTAATGTATGTTTTACTATTTTAGCTTTCCTATTAAATGCGTTCCGTCTTGACTATACGTTTTTTAGTACATAATATTAACTATTGAAACTAAAATTAATTTTACTTTTTCCAGTTGACTCGTTATAATTCTGTAATAATTCTTTTTGTTTCTAATACTGAGCAAGACTTAAATAAAATGAAAGTATAAATTAATAATCTTAAATAAACCCAATTCACTCATTTTCTTTAATCAAAGCATAAAAATCAAAGAAAGGAGAACATCTTAAATAACAGCAATATATTCCGACCATAAATTATTAGGAAGAATATTTTTATTTAAGTTCACTGCGACTCAAATTTTATAGCTCTCATGGATAATTGATATATGTTCGAGAATCACGAACCTAAATTGCTAATTTGATTTCATCGCTGAATAATTAATTGCATGAATACATCCTATGGCTCCATTTTGTTGCAAATATGAACAACTAGAAATAATGCAGTTAGAGGGCAACCCTTTATATCCGGATATACAAAGTAAATTTTTAATGTAAATCAATAAAAATTATACTATAGTTGTTAATGGAAAGTTTTTGAAAAAGACAAAATGTGGAAATTCCAGAAATTCCAGAAATACACACTACACAAGCGTATTGAACCAACTTAAAAATAAATTGTATAACTTTCTTATCTAATTTAAGTTGAACGTCTCCAGACAATACAATTTATACATTAATATAATGTTTTATAATTACATTTGTATATGTAATACTAGTTTTTTATATAGTGAATTATAATATTCTAAAATTGTCACTATTTTCCGAACGTACACGTTTTTCAGCAACTATAATCATTTTTTGCGATTTTCTGCTTTCCATATGTTTAGAAATAATTTGTATTACATTTTATGCAGCACAAGATTCGATATCGTTTCCTTCTTATGTGACTGTCTAAGTTACAAATCTACCTCGGTATATAAAATATTATTTCATTATGCATAAACTCTCATATTGTAATATTTTCATAATATTTACATAAGGTAGTTATTAATTTATCTAAATTTTTCATAAGACTGTAATGTACCGTCAAATTATTTTAAATTTTTAACCCAGTAGTTATTTTTACACTAGAAAAGACTAACTTGCTAAAAATTAAACTAAGATGACATTCCTAATGTGATGTAACTATGTGTTGTTCAATGTTTCATATTCACAAAACTCTTATATTATTACTCTCTTATAAGCTTTACACGATTTTGACCTATTATTTAAATAATTACTATTTAATTAGAATTTAAGGAGATAGACACTGATGCGAGGACTTGACAATATGGGAGGGAAGGGGGGCAGGGGGTCAAACCCCCCTTTCCAGTTATTACAAAATCAATTAGTGCCCTTTTGAAAAAAATTGCCGTTATTTAAAAAATATGCTCAATGCGAAAATAATTTTCTTTAGATTAAACAATATCATTTCCTATCATTCGTAATAAATTCAAACTTTAATTTTGTGCTGCGAAACAGTTGTTATTGGAATCTGCTTCTAAATACTCTCTTCTCACTTTATAAAACGTACAATTAACTTTCAAAATATATATAATAATGAATTGACACTTTTTATGGGTTAGAAAATACGTTATATTCTCACTAGTTTAAAAGTCAAAATAGTACTGTTATCTTTTTCAGTGTAATTTTATTAATACAAAATACTATTCTAATTAATATTTTATACAAAGCATCGTAGAAAGGATGTCAGATATGGAACCTATATGGATATATTACTCAATAAATAAATGAATAAAAGCTGGGTTTTTATTTTACAAAAGTTACCTTAATTTTTAGTTGACTTCTTCAGTTTTAAAATGTTTGTCAGGTCCTTGCGATGGTAAATATTTCAAAATCAGTTTATTTTTTAAGAAACACCATACATGTTCGAATAATATATTACAAAGAAATATTGATTTCATATTATGTACCAATATGTCTTGGCTTTTCTCTTTCTCATTAAAATTCGTTTCATTAAATATCGACTATCTCTACCTCAAATTGAACAACTTTTTAATAATTTTTGTAAAATCTGTTTAAAACTTTTTAGTTCATTCGCAAATGTTATTAAGGGATATATATTATTTTATTTATGTAATTTTTACATGTCTCATATTTACCCTTCTATACTATTTATTGATACATAAAATATTGCTATTATAAGCATAGAGTAATGAATACACAGAGCGTCGACTCCTAGGTGGTTGCTATGCTAAAGCGTAAATAATATGTATCTCGAAGTCAATCGTTTATTCTTTACTCTGTAATTATAAGTGAGAAATATCTTGTTATTTGAATAATTTGCATTTTATGAAAAATATCATGTATATAATTTTCTAATTTCAAGATGACCAATCTAAGCGCCCTCCACGGGACCTCTACAACCGATTCGCAGTTTGGAGGAGCCTCAGATAAACAAGCGCCTCCCTCCAAGAGGAGGAAAAAGGGCGAACCAAATCCTCTATCCTGTAAGAAAAAAAAGAAAAAGCCACAGCCGCCTCCTTTGGGAAAGAATAAATTGGTGCCGCCAACAACAGATAGTAGTGAGAATGTCTTGGAGAGTAGCGCTGTTGATTCTTCAGCTACCATGAAGAAGAAGAGGAAATTCCGCGTTTCCTGGGCTATGCGCCAACTTATTGATCAAATGGTGGAAGCTAAAAAGTCGGAAACTCAAAAATCATGATGAAATATTTGCTTTATTCTACATATTTACTAAATACTTGTATATATTGCTAAGCTTTTATTTCTGAAATCATTGTGTAAATATATTTTTTTGACATTTATAATTTGTATCAAATATAATGTGGAGTTTTCAATTTACGTTTATTCTCTCTTTTTTTCACTTCACTATAAGACAATGTTAGCTATACTACTCTTTTAGTAATGTAAATCTTTTGAAAGATTTTATTATAATAGTTCTAAAAAATTATTGACTAATAAATTTACTTGTACCTGTCTTTAGTTTAATGAGTTATGTTTTTCTATATTTTTTGTAATGATATTCTAGAATTTAGATATGAATATTCATTAATTGAACCATATCTTAATACAGTTCGAGACAACTAGAAAGATAAGTATTTTGATCACTGTTGAAACATTTTCTATAATATATTAAACACATTGAAAATATCTACTGAGTAAAACAATATATATCTAAGAAATCATATAAGTCACATTTTCGATTAAATAGTATGCAATTGCTATAATATATATTATGAAGTTGTATAATATAGTTGTCCACTTTATACTAACATAATATATACTGGCTTACTTAGATAAATAATAAAGTTCTTACATCCTAAATTAATTGGAAAAGTTATGCCTCTACTGGAAATGATTTTTGCTGTCAAATATTTGTCACTTAATGGCCCGTTGTATACACCCTTATTAAATATAATCAATTCCGATTTATGTATAATATTTTCACTTAAAAATTCGAGGAGGGGTCAAAAAGTTTCTATGAAAATAATGTAATAAAATAGATAATGATCGCATTCCGGAAATCTATAAAACGATTTAAGATGTACAATACTGATTTTTTTGGCTTTAGAACACTTTTTACCATTAAAGGTCAAACTTGAATTTAAAATGCATTTAAGGATAGTGGATCATCAGTTGCCTAGTCCAATGAATGACTGTTTATTTTCAGGGTTAACAGTAAACCCAAAATTCCTCACCTGAGATGATATTGCCCTTTGGTTGTCATTGAGATATCCGAAGAGAGTATCTTGATACCAAGTATATCAGGTTTTCATCTGTTCCATTGTGAGCATGTAAGGAACCCACCTTGAGGACACTCGTCAATTTCAATCGGTTGTGTAAAATTTTACTAACACTTCCTTTTGAAATTCCTACAATAGTGGAATTCATCTCCATTCTGATTCGTGCATCTTCATTGATCAATTTGCGATCAGCATCTTCCTGAACTGCACTTGAAGTTATCAGAGGTCAACTAGGCTGGTCTTCATCTTCGAGACTTCTTCGACCACATTTAAATTCACTGTTCCAAGAAAAGACAATTCTTTCGCAAGGAGATTCATTTCCAAAAGCAGTATAAGATAAATCCTTGTTCTCAAATGTTCTATAGTCAAATTCATACAGAAATAGTGAAAATAATTGAGACAAATTCCAGTTAAACTTTATTATTAGATAGACATTTCAGAAACTTACTGACCCCCACCTTATTATCAACACATTGGTTTATATACAGAACATTTATATTTTACCATCGCTTGCCTATAATCCGTCATGTATAAAAGCATGCGTATAACTCCATTTATTGCACAAGGAAAATTAGTTTCCCATATTTTCTAATTATATTTACTTGACTAACATGCTAACTTGATAATATACATACTAATTTGTAAATCTAAATTCATACGAGTATATGTAGATATTTCTTAAAATATATGTTTTTATTTATTTCATAATTGTGCTTCTAGCCATTTAGAAGACAAAAATACTATTATATATTTAAATGGCTATATATGGTTTATTTAATTGTAAGTATATGTGCATTATCATCATGCCTCATGATGCTTAAAGAGAATTGCCATAATGTCAAAATGGTTTTTTCATAAATTATAATTCATTTTATATAAATATAACATAATAATGATACATAATAATTAAATATAAATTATACTATTAGAAGAAATTTCGTTTATATATAATTTATCTATATTAAATAAATTTTACGTAAAAATAAATAATTAATATTATATTCGAGGACTACAGAATTGTTTATACGTTTATTTATGTATATTAAATATATATATTACCGTCTTCGATTATATCCTAGACTAAACATGGCTAAATTTTAAAATATTTTAGATAGCAAACTAGTTCTAACCAGTGCATACAATATTATTAAATCTATTCATTATTAATCTGTAATTCAGACAATCAAGCATATTTAGCACAGATAAAATCATCGACCTACTTTCTGTGCGGAAACAAACATTTTCTAAACATTTATTAATTATATATTTCATTTATTCTCTTCCACTAATGGAAGCGATCACGATAATGTTATAATGATTTAAACTAATACATATTGACGTCTTCGTGTTACTATAATATTTCTTTGAATATTTCCATTAACCCACAATCGATTCTCCTGACTATAATAATATATATTTTAGTAGCATTTTATTTTATAAATAATCTAGAAGTTTGATCTAGTTAATCTAATTATAAAAATCGTTAATTTTAACATAGGAACACATGACTATAATATACAACTATTATAGGAATAATTATGTATATAATCATTATTTTTTTGGATATATTAATTTAGCCCTATGTACAACAATATTTCACATAATATCTCTCTATAATATGTAGCCATTGCAACGCGTTTGATAAAAGTTAGTGACTTATTTCAACCTCGCATGCCTTATAATTAAATTTAAAATTAAATGTTTAAAAAATAAACAACGAAATATTACTATTAACTATAGCTATTCATTTAATCTCGCCGTCGGCTCAATAAAAGTATTTTATCAATGTTTCTGATTTTTTGTTGTTGCTGCCTCCTGAGGTGGGGTAGGAGGCCACGAGTGCTCCCGGAATTCTCCACCTTGATGTATAAATGGAGACAGGGATAGTCTCTTCCAAGGCCATCTCAAGGCACAGTATACTTCCACCAAGTGTTCAGTGGTTTCAGTCTCTTTCCTGCAGATGCGGCATTTATCGTCTTTATCTAGGCCTATCTAATGACGATAGTTTTTGAGATCAAGGCTGTATTCAATTATCAAGCTTCTGACGCCGATCGTCTCCTCTTTGGTCCAGGTTGTTTCGATTAGGCGCTGGAAAGTAGCTGTTCCATAAGTTCTTCTGCTTCGATCATGATTGCCTTCTCCAGGTGGTTTCATTGCCTTATATCTTGCTTTGGCTACATCGAACAGCCAGCCTACGTTCTCTTGGATCAACTCGGTAGCTTCTTCAGCTGCCTTGTCTGCCACCTTGTTTCTTGGCAGTCTGCAATGAGGCAAGTTAAGGCGTTTTCCCTTATCCCGAAGATTGTTTATTGAGATGCAAATATTCGCTAGTCGGGGGTTATATGTCTTCTAACACTAGAATCTTATAGTTGATATTTTTGTCGTTTTTTAATCATGTATGTCATTATTCATATACCTACATAGTTGCATTATTAAATGTTATGTATTTTTCTATTTATAAAAATGTCTATTTACACTTGTTCATTTGTCACTGACATGCATCCTAGATGAGACCTAAACCCAATGTACGTATAGGACATGCCGTATACTAAAGCATGGGATACATACATACATATGTATACACAATTAAGTCCCAATGCTACATTTAATTAAAATATAAAACGCATAAATTATCTAAAAATAATTTGAATTTTCAGAATGTAAGGGAAGTATAGGTGATCACATGTATAATGAATATGCCTAAGATATGACATATCTTACATATTGACAATATGACCAATAGTTTAGATGTCCTCGTAAATCTCTTATATGATTCATAAAAAACTATAGGTATCGAGAACTGCAAATAATATATAATTTATTTATATTTAGTTAATACTTAGTTAATCATAAATCATAAATGATAAATAAATTGTTTTTTAAAGGCAGATATGCTGTATATGTATGTATGTATGTATGTATCCGTTATATTATACAAATTCATATATATGAAAATATATAAACTATTCATATTTTCTTCATGAGCGATAGGAATAGGTATATCTAAGAAATGTCTAATAATTGACACAAATAAGGTTTACTCAGAACGAATAGAAAAAGGACCCTCACTTATTGCATAGGAATGGTGATAATTAAATTGATTCATACACTTAATTTAATTAGAGCAGTCTCACATATTAATTATTATTTTTAATTTAAACTTTTGTAATAAAGCATCATTAGATTATAGCTTGAGTTGTATATATTTTTGTATGTATCTATAATCGACCAGATTACCTAATGTATGAATCATAATTAACCATATTTTGAAAATGTATATACAAGATGAATATATAAGATGAAATAATGAAAAAGGACAGATCGAATATTTTACAAATTTCAGAAGGTATAGCGCCTAAACGTTTAAAACAATATATTTTTTATATAAATGTATACATGTGAACTTTTGCTTTTGCTGAATTATGTATCCATTATAACTACTACTATTTTAATTAAGACATTTCTGCTATACAACTTTGAATCCAATGCACAATTTAGTAAATATATTTACGTCTATTTAAAATATTTTTTGCTTTTGTTTAAACTTTCTCAATACATTCTTATGTAAGAATTTACACTACTATTGAGTGCTAAACTATAAAAACCATTGGGGACATCTAATTGTACTAAATTCGAGGACCTGCTCAAAAATATGTTTTTATTGTTACCAAATTATAAGTATATTCAGGTTGTAAATATAGAGAACAAAAGAGAAGAATACTATGATATTATTATAAAATATATTTCCATTATACTATTTTATACTTGTAAAAATCACTGTTAACATTTTTATCGCATACCGATTTGTTTATAAATTATTTTGCCTTATATATTTCCTACTATATAATTTAATTGAATGGTATTCATGTAACTGTAAAATGGTATCTGCAAAAGATATATATTTTCTTAACATTTCGATATAAAACTATACTTTGTTCTTAGAAAACAAGCTCAAGAGGTATTGCAAATCTTACATTGCTAATCCTAGTTGTTTTAATACTCGTATAACAATAGAATATTATAATCTTCTTACACTGTCTTTAAGATGTGAATAATATATATACATATTATACATAAATATTATTGACGTAGGTATTTGTAATTGTTCAGTGCAGCTAGGTGAGCCATTTACAAAATAGTGCAACGTAGTTTACTTTCTGTTACTTATTTTTTATATATATATTTTAGTCGTTCCAATCATAATTAATTTAAAAGTTTGAAAATTATAACTTTTATAATTATAGTGAGAAAAATTATTATATTCCCAATATAAATTGGTTAGAAATTTATAAAAATATATTAAATCTTAAATGAAACTTAAATATTTTTGATCAATTTGTTCTGTATATTTATTATTTTTGACCATTTTATCTATTTTACTGTACATACAACTTGTCGCTTATTTGAACTACCCGACTCATATATTAATTATTATTTTATGAGACCTACATATATAAATTTTGCCAATATAACAAGTACAAGTATATTAATATTATTAGTATTTAATTGTTATTCGTATAAATAATATGTTGGTTTTCTGTATCAGATTATTTGTTAACTAGTTTCCTTTATTTCAAGTAATTTCACGCTTTCGTTTGTAATTTTCTATCGTAAAATTAATTATTTTTTATTAATCGCGTTGGTTATTTTATACGCTGAAATCCGAACACATTTTTGCGAAGTCCTCGGTTGAAATCGAATAACTTAAAAACCGTTGTTTAACATAAGTTTTGTTCGTTAGCTATACCCTTACTTAATATTAATAAATAAAAAAGATAAATATATAAGGTGTGTCTAAATATATAATTATATTATAAATTTATTTATCTATTTGAAATTGTTTTTTTAATAATAATTACACAAAATTACATGCATTTACAATTACAGTATTCTCAAAAAGTTATTATATTTCAAATTTAATTTTTATAATAGATTAATACTTATTTAAGGATCATTAATATAGTTTTAAAATATAGTATTTTCAATGTTTATTTATTTATATTCAAGATGTATATGTATATGTACGAATATATTATATATATATTTAAAGTAGCCATATATCTGTAAATATGTGATAAACTTTTACACCTATTTTAAAACAATATTTATTGTACCTGATAAATTTAGTCGAACATAATTTATTTACGATTAAAATATTTTAATGAAGATATTGCAAGTGTATGCCTAAAAATAATACAATCCACACCTGGCCATAAATAAAATGACATATGCTACGCTCAGTGGGGTACGTAATATACTGACTTACTTTATTATTATTTCAAATTTAAGAGATGCAATGTTCAAATGGTTTTCATGTTTATAGTGGATAATTGAAAAGGAAAGTTAATAGTTAAATGAATCCATGCACGTAACTATTACTTGGGGGTCAATATATAGCCATGACCGCCACCATTTATATACGAGAGGTAACATGCGACAATGTTCATAAAGGTAATAGCCATATAAAAGCACAGTAACAAATTTATGGAGAGAATCAGATACGATTAATTATTATTTTGGAATCAATACTTTTATTTTATTTGTTAGCAGAGATGCGTCTCGAAAGATTACTATTAGACGCACGGTTTGCCTATTACTTACCAGCTAAGTAAGTATATAAAAAGGGAGTGACATAAACTCCCCCGTTTCAGTCGTACTGAGTTGTCGTGTTTCAGTCAGTGTTACTTGGTGGTTCCGCGCACAGTGTTACATCAATTGATATACAACCCAATTGGGACATAGACTCTTCCTAGGCATTGTTGTACAGGACTATCTACCCAATCTCTCTGTATATCTATTGTCAGCGGAGGAGCTGATTTCACCGAGGATAATATATCACTTCAGACTATCCTGTTTGTTTCTTGTGCACGCTGCTGACATTTTTTTTATAATTTGTTCCTCGGATTTTCTGCTTTTTATTTGTTCGGTATTTTTTCTGTATATTTTATTGGAAGATAATTTACTAAATGATTTGACTGAAATTTATTTGAGAACTCGGGTAACCCATTTGCTAGAATTATTAATCGGGTTCTTATCAGGTAAATTCGCTTTAATACTATTCCCAATTTTGTTCATGTTACATATTAAATGTTTTTAAATAAAGATTACAAGATTATTCTTTAAAATAGACAAAACAAATTCGTGGACGTATTTAAACTTATAAATTTCAGTAATCAGCTATTTCAATTATTTAGTTATATTTTTATAACAAAGAAAAATTGAACATGTATTCCAAAAATCGTTATTTTAAAATTATAGGTATATAGGAAAGATTCTAACGATATTATAAACTGAACATTTATGTTTTGAAGGTTTTAAAATTCATATTTCACTCATTTCCTATTCAAACTGAATGATTAATGTGTGAGTTTATGAATGCTTAAACATATTTTTAAATGTTTTTAAATTTAAACATATATTTCTAATTTACTACTTATAAATAATTTTAATCAAAAGAAAATTTTTTTTTCACAAACTAAAGTAAACATTCTAATATGATATGTACACAATATGTACGTTATTATTAGTATATTATGTTAATTTAGATATTAAAATAAAAAAACACATAATTATTCAATTAAATTTATTTACTAAAGTAAAGTGCTCAATAAACCAATATCAATAATTAGGAAAATGAAGTAATGTATATATATTCGATATGTTGAAATAAAAGTATCAAATCACTGGCAGATTAATTAAAAAACTAATATGACATTGTAAATATATAACAGATAATATTTTACATATTTATAAATTGTTTTAGTCTGTAAACTTATACAAATGTAGTATAATGGAATGCGTGTAAAAACTGGTTGTGGTTTAAAATTCTCAAGTTGTCAACGTTATAATATTTTGATACTCATTATTATTATTATTATTATTATGCTTAAATTATATTTTTTATTAATTAAACTAGTGCATATATATATATATTATGTGTAAAATTGAATACTATTTAAAGGTATATTAAATTACAATAATAATTTGAGTTAAAACTATTCAATAGAACTCCTCTTTGATTTATTTATACAGCAAGACTTTTTAAATCTATGGTTATACTAAATAATGTGTTATATATTTGATATATTTCTAATTTGGTTCATATAATGAAGTAGCCGCTTGTAAAATTTTCTTCAGCTATGAAGTTTATAGCAATAATACATTTATATACTAAGTATAGTAAAACCATTAATATTAAATACTGCTAAATTTTCCTTATTTAATCCTTTTTTAGTGAGTGAATTATTTATATTTATAAAATTATATATTATATGTCTACAATTATTCAAACATTATTACACGTCATATGTATAATACAATACAGTTTTGTCCAATGTTGCAATAATGTTATATTTAAATGTATTACATCTATATAGGTTTATATACTACATAATATAACAGCTTGATAATATACTTTATGATACTTCAACAATAGATACGTCTTTGGGAATATATAAGACGTTATGAAAATTGTTTATTCCCAAAATGGAAAGAAAAAATGGAAATCCCAAAAGAAAGAAATTCAATAATTCAAATGATTAAATAGAATTAAGAATGCTTAAAGAAACAATAATTTGTTTTTTATATTATTTACATCCACAGCAATACGCATTTGATAATTTTAATAATGTTTAAAATATTAAAAAAATATGAACATCAGGTTTAACGATTTATTAACATTCAGAAACTGTATAAATATGCATCAAGAATAAACGTCCCTCATCGCTAAAATGTCTATGTTATTTATATGTTCCAATACCTTTACTGTACGTAAGGTATATTATATTAAAATATTTATCTTCTATATAGTATAATATGAATGAAGTACTGTATAGATGAATCTTTACTCCTAATTTTACATACTTACTATACGTAATTTTCAGTTGGTACCATTTTAAAATCATTTAACAACTTCCGGCGGAGTTTTCATTCCTTTCATTCTGAAAAATTCTTTGTTCTAAATTGATTTCTTAAAATTAATACTATTAAACTAGTCAATCTTTTATGGACGGAAGTTGCTTGTTGGATATATTTAAGGTGATTTTAATATTTTACTAATTTTCTCACTAAATGGCTCATGATTATTGATAAATTAATATCTAATCAAATAATAACTTTAAATATTATAGAATATTTCAAAAAGAGTCCTGTTTAGCATTTATTTAAAACGAATCAAAAATATAATTTACGTAGATCGTATGTGCATATATCAAGAAACCTAAATCTAAAATATATAAATCAAGAAACTTACATAGGTTAATTCGATTATTTTAGTAATATTAAAAATAGACAACTATAAATGTTAAATGTATGTTATGCAATAGTATGAACTAATTGTTACTATATATAATGCAATAATTTATATGTTTTATTATTAACTTTTAACAATAAAATTCGTTATAGTATCTTTTTCATTAAAATTATAGATTATGAAAAAGACATTTAGGTATGTATATGTTGTTATAAAATATGTATGTATGTTTATGCATGTTATTATCGTCAACATTAACCTACGAATGTTTTGTATCAGATTTTTATCCTCTATTTTAGGAAACGCTGAGTGAATCGACGGAACATTCCTCTTGAAATAACAATGACTTGCCCAAGTTTTTATGAAATATGTTTCATTATATGCACATATATGACTATTGCATCTGCCAAAACTAAGGTCACCTTAAGTAAGTAGAAATATTATTGATAACGACATTTTATATATTTAGTATGTTATTAGTTTTAATTAAAGTTTATTTGATATTATTAGAATAACTGCATTTTTACATTTCTTTTACATTAAATCAACAATTTGAAATGGAATAATTGGAATAATACAATAAAGTTACTATTTATTATCATTTTATATCAAGTATCCTAATAGTTTTAGAAGGCAGAATTGTGTTGTATATCTTTTAATTTTTTTGTCTGGATTACATAAAATAAAAAACTACTTACTAAAATTCAGGCATAAGCGGAGTCTCTTAGATACTACTGCTTTACTGAAAAATATCTTTATTATAGTAAAAAAAATATATATTAATTTCAGATAATATGTTATTTTTATTTGTAAATGTATTCTTACTTCCACTCTTATCCTTGAAATCCCAATTTAATATCCCAAGGAGTTCTTGCAAATAAATCTTTATTCTTCATTTTCCTTCTAGTTGGCTTCAATATTCCCACCTCAATGAAAGCAGATCTGGATGAACATTGTTCAGGAAGCAATATCATTGTTCTTAACTGGGAGTCGTCCTATACAGGATTCTTTGCCGATGATTTCAATTCAGGTATCCATTGTTTTTTATATAGTATTTTTTTGTAAGAGTTAATACTTTTGTATCTCTACGTTCTTTATTATTAATACATGTATAGAGGAAAAAAACAAATTTGCACCGTAAATTAAAAATTTTGAAATTTTCGAACATCGGTATTTAAAAATATACATTACTAAATGTATATAAATATACCTAAACATTAATGTTGCTTAGGTACTTACAGTTATCTATTTTTGTCATTTCTCAATACTTTAAAGAATATTGAAAAGTATTTAACCATAGCCTTTTATCTGTCTACCAATTTAATACAAAAAATACAAATGTTTTGTTATGGTTACTTGAGGTAAAATAACTGAATATATTCTTTCGTGATATTTTATTTTATTTTATTGTCATGAACATCTTCATATAATAAATGCTAATCGCAAAACTCGGACACTTTTACGTGGGAATTGATTTTGTTTTATCAAAATGCGAATTAACTTCTAAAAATAAATTTATTTTGTATATTACCAAAAAGAAATAACGATTTTAACCCAATAAATGTATCCTTTTTTACTAAATGTTGTCGTTTTAACTTTGAATAGAAGAAATTGTATCATAATTTACACATTTTTGCTCTATAAGGGTGGTTTATTGCATAAGTGTCTGTGTTCTACCAATATTCTTTTATACATAAATGGACTGAGCATAGGATTCCTACCATTTAAAAATTTATTATTGGCTGACTCAGTTAGAGAAGTTAAAAACAAGTGAATTATTTAGTGATTTCTGTATTTGAGACTAGACGCGACAGTTTGGTTCGACAAACTTGGCACGAGTATATATATATATAAAATTAAAACCTTTTAGAAATTGTCTCAAGTGGATTTTTTTCTTACTAACCTATGTGTTGATTTATTTATTGTTAATGATATATTCCTAAACTATAATAGGATGTTTTTGTTACACTTTAAACAAAATTTTTATCCCTTTTATAAGCAATCCTAAACATGCATTTATTTAATATTGCAATGCGTGAACATTTTTTATGTATAATCTTTCTAGAAAATGTCCGTGTTGTATGACTCTTAAACTCTTTGTTATAATATACATACATGCTATGCGTAAATAACTTATAGTAAACTTATAATAAACTTATAAATAATTTATTTATTAATAAAATATAATAATATAATAATAACTAATAAAATTTAACATATTTTTTTTAATAAATTATTTCAAACAATGAATATTGTCAAAATAATATGAAACAAGACCAAAATGATTTTTTGAATTTTACACAACTCATGAATATAATATTTTTATGATTTCATTGTAATGATTTTTTTTAATATGTTATTTATTTAAATATAAATTAAATGAGTAATTATTCTATAATCTGTATATTCAGTACTAGAATTGGAATAAGAAACCTTTCAAAACACAATCATTACAAAATATTTAATATAGTGTGTGAATAGAATTCTATAAGAGTAAAATAAATTTATGAATTTTATATAATACAATCACTGTTACTACTTACATTAGGTTTTGATTCATTAAAAGATATATAACATGTTTTTAATTACATTGTGATTTCAAGTAATAACGAAATCATTTTTTCATTTACTAAAATTTTCTCAACTAAATTAACTAATAATATTAACTACATTTATTATAATCAATAAATAAATACAACTACAAGATTTACTTCTGTATAAAATTTCATAAATGTATTTTGCAAATTATTACAAAAGGAACATTTTAGTAATGTTTTAGTATTTAAAGTTATATATTATCTTAATTATAATACTTACTTGAAAATATTTATGGAAAAAAGTAGCGCATCTGTCAAAACACTTTAGTTTAGTTTAGTATTACATTTTTCTAAACTGTTTAAAAGCGTAATTGTATCATTGATATATATACATAAAATAGAGATTAGTAGTCTTGAATTATTTAAATGCAATCATTAATAAATATTTGGTATTGTGAAAACATGAATTACCTACTATTAAATAATTTGAAATTTTTTTATGAATAAAATATTAATTTTGTAAATGTTGTAAACATTATAAATGTTTTGAAATGAAATATTAATTATTAGTATTCATCTACATACTTAAATATGTAAATAAATATTTATCAGAAATGTTATATGTAATTTTCAAATTGATGTTTTTCTCTGTAATGCAATATTTAATCTAATAATGCGGACAACATAAATCTAAAATATGTATATATATATTGCATACGTAAATGTAAAATATAAAATATATAAAAGCATTTATATGACTTAAGCGAGTTATATTATCCTCGTCTTATATATTATAAATATAATAATATATAGTATAAGTAGTAGGGAAGGAGCGTCACGGTCACAATTGCATGGGCGGGTGGGGGGGGAGGGGGGGGGCTGAGT
>JAYRBW010101625.1:0-19427 GCA_036023295.1 Invenusta paracnida
CTCTTTTCAGATTTTCTACATCCTCTTCGATACTCAATTACGTTCATCAAGCATTGATATTATCAATAACACAATCTGCTCCAAAGTTCGGAGAAATCGCATTGGACCTAACGCCCGTCCAAATCATTCAACTAATTAATAATACAAATAGTCATTTTTTTAGAGTTAATTTTACAATTCATTTGAATTTTTACTGAGAAATAATATAACATAACGTTCGATATAATATCAATGTGTATATCTGTTAAATCCTTATAATGTAGAACGAAAAAGAAAACCAGTGCTTATTTCTAAATCAAGACGATCACCCAAACTATTGAAATGAGTTTTATAGTATAAAACAGTAAGCGCGTGAAAATAAATTGTTGTGTTATGGTAATAAATAGTACGCCTGTACATACTCATATGTAGCATACAAAATTTTCAAAAGTTGAAATTTATTATAAAATAGATGTAAGTATCCTGGAGCAGCATATTTAGTGAATAAGATAAAAAAAATATAGATTAAGCACAAGCTGCTGAATAAAAGTGTATTTGCCCAAATTTTCGGAAAAGAAACTTCCCTTATCGAGTGCGATAAAATATGATTAAAACGTATTTTAAATTTTAATAGCCTGTTTCACTGTTTTTAATCATATTTTATCGCACTCGATAAGGGAAGTTTCTCTTCGGAAAATTTGTGCAAAATACACTTTTATTTCAGCAGCTTGTGCTTCATCTATTTTATTTTATCTTTTTATAAAATATTACTGAAAATTGTGTTCACTACATTATGGTTTTTTGGTGCGAATACAATCTATATATATTCTGTATTTGTTTGAGACATTTGAAAAAATGGGTACTATGTGTAATAAGCTTCCATTTTGTACCTCAAATGATTATTGTTTTGTTTTTTAAAAGTAGTGAATTGAAATTTGAATTATAATTAAACGAATATTTTCATATTCCATTAGTACGGCTTGTCGGAGCTGACGGATCAACTGACGGAGTTCTCACTCTGATACTGTGTTATTACCCTTCGCTTACTTATACAACACTTCGTATGGCATTAGAATATTTGAGCTTTTTATGCAATTAGAGTTTAAACCGGTTTGAACAGTTAAAATTTTCATTAAAGTTACACTGCATATTTGTATATTTGCTAGTTATAAATATTTTTTTATTTTAAATCATAAATAATTAATTGGATATCTTTAAATGTATACGTTTATATACATATACACAAACAGACGACAGATACAAATCAAATATATCTAATCTAAATTATGCACGTGTTGTATATTCTTACATGTTTTACAAAATTATAAATGCAACACCTAGATATATGTCTTGTAAATTAATATGTTAATGTAATGAAATTGGACAACTTTTAAACGAAGATTTGTACATGACAATTCGAGTTTGGAGCTATAGAACATGTAAAGCTATATAGTCAGTTAAATAAGTGGAAATATAATAATGAATAATATTGGTTGTCAGACATTCCTTCAATTTAACAAAAATATAGAAAAAAACGATTCTAAATTTTAAAATATAATTAATTTCCATAAAAAATTTAATTTACTATTTTTGAACTTATACAAATGCATTTTAATTTAACACAAAGTTGCCTTAGACAATCCCGCAACTCCAATCAATGGAATTTTAAAATTAAAGTTTGATAACAATTATATTTAGAGCTATCTGTTCCGATGGATAGAATCGAGACAAATTTTATGTAATGGCTGAGATTAAAATAAATATTAAAAAATTGACAACTGAGACTAAAGATGCTTCAACTAACCTTTGAAAATATTAACTGTTTTATAAAAAATATACAAATATACATATTATAACAAATAATGTATATAAGTATAGTAAAAAAAAGGTTTAGTAATAAGTAATGAAAAATACACAAAAATTCGTATACACATAAGAACACAGTAAATAAGTACGATAATAATTTTCATTAAAAATTACAAATATTATTTCACATTTCTATAAAATTAATTGTAACACGTACATATTTTTTCTGATTCCACGAAGTAATCCAAACTATCGAATTTATTAAATCAAATACGGTTAGAAATTTTCAACGAGTACATCCGTTAGAAACTTTTCTATTGTGAAAAATAGGTCAGTATTAAAAATATTATATTCCTGTAGTCAATCCTGGTTTGAATGAAGTCACAAAATCTCGATAAATTTCAGACTCCTCCGCAATTTGGGCAGTTTGAAAATTAATTTCACAAAAATGGTTTGGTTTAGAAACTCATTTCCTCTACTTTATTTGATTAATCAATAATTTACTCCTTATCTGGAGCCTGTTTCACGTTGAAAACTTATGATAAGTTTATAAGTTTCTAGTACTAGTTACTTACAGTTGGTTTCATGTCAAATGCTTACTTATGATAAGTTACTTATGTTTTCTACTTATGGCTTACGATAAGTTTTTTATGGTTTTTACTTATAAATTATGAACATAGTCTCATGTCGAGAATTATAAGTGGATTATAATAAGAAACTTATGTTATTATAAGTGACGTATTTTTAGACTTATGGGATCTAAAAGTAGGCATATAAGCATATATTAAACAAAATAAAATGAAACTAATAAATATACTGAATATATATTTAAATATAATACTGAAATATATACTGAAAAATACTATATGAGAGAAAACCAATATAGTGCTAAAATTTGGGCAATAAATGTCTAAACAATGTAACGGTCAATATAATTTTGGCGCACCGCATTTTCAACAGCATTTGGATTTTCATTATCTTCTTGGCCAATATTCTCTTCCGGAATATTTCCATCTGGAACGGAAATGTTGAATTGCCGACACATGTTATGAAGTACACAGCAAGCCAGTACAACATTGGGCACTTTATCGAGAGCATAAAGGGCCGGACGGCACAACACGATAAAACGTTGCTTAAGAATCCCAATTGTCTGTTCAACATTCTGCCTTGCCGAAAGTAAACGTCGTTGAAAATGTTGTTGGGGTTGATCCAAGTTGTTGCGCATTCGTGAATCATAAGGAGTCAGTAGATACCATCTGCAAGGATAGGCACTATCACCAAGCAATGATAGCTTGGCATCCTTTATTAAGGTAGGTACCTCCGACTCATCCCACATCCTTGCGTCATGTACACTGCCAACATTACTGGCGTCCACGTGCAGAATTTTGTAGTTGGCACCACAAATTATTTGGGTATTAATGGAATGGAATTGTTTGCGATTCACATATGTTTGTTCGAAAGGGTCCTGGGTTGGGGATAATATGGGAATATGAGTACCATCAACGACTCCAATAACGTGAGGGAGGTGATATTAACGTTGTTCTTGTAATTGAAGTACATATTATTTGTACTTTAATATATTCCCCGTTTAATATATTATATATTTTGGATTGAGTGTTTTTCATTTCAAATTCAGAAATTCTGTTCAAATAGTACTAAACATAATATTGAACAAAAAATCGTGGGTATAATAGAGGCATAAGTATTAACTTATTCACTTATACTTATGATAAGAACATAAGTATTTACTTATACACTTATGTTTCGACGTGAGACTTGTGATAAGTATAAGTATTTTTCATAAGTGCATAAGTATAAGTATTTACTTATGATAAGTATTTACTTATGATAAGTATTTACTTATGATAAGTATTTACTTGTGATAAGTATAAGTATTTACTTATGATAAGTATTTTCGACATGAAACAGATATGCACGACTCGTATACACATCACAGAGTAAAGAATAAACAGAGGGTTGACTTCGAGATATCTCGTGTGTATATCTGAACAATTTTAGAACATTTTACTGGTAGTGTCAATTTAATATGTAGAATTAATATTATTATTTTTAAAGCGATATGAAATAGTTCTATAAAAACATGTTATGTACTGCTTTTAGTTTTGAAATTTAATAAGTAGTACAATAAAATGAAATATTAAATACGCATTAAAATCAAAATTTTATTATAATATATAAATAATTTTTAAATAATAGGTGCAATGCTTTCTATAAATAAACTTAATAAAGGTAAGTCATTATTAACAATATATTTTTCAATAAAATGCAATGACGCATGGGTGTCAATATAATTATAATATATTGATTCATCGAAAAGATTACGACCACAAAAGCTATTATTTTTATTATTAATGATATGCATCCATTAAAAATCTTTGATGGATAGTTATATAAACTTTTTCGTGTTGTCATATTATCGTTAATACACTTACATTACTGGTTTCATAAGCACCGCTTTTAATATTTTGTCGATAGAAAATAAAAATAGAAATAAATTTAAAAAAGAATAAAAATTAAGTAGTGTTTTTTTATAAGATCAAAACATTGAGACTTAACAAATTTAACATATCAAAAAGTATCTAATTACATTTAAACCTAAAACTTTTTTGCGACATTAACTAGAGGTATTAATTGTAAAACTTAAGTTTACTAAATCTTCATGGTAAGAAATATTAACATCAAACTGCATACAATAATAAAGAAGTGTTGAAAAACCTGTCCATCAATACTCAGGGGGTTATATTGTTTATTAGAGATGAATAAGTAACGCCTATCATATTTAATATCAGGAAATAGGTACACCTAAATATGATGTTCATTTAAATATAACAACTCATATTATTGTACCTAGGATGCAAACACTCGCAAATACGATTAATGTAAACAAAAAAAATTCGTGGAATAATATACAATTACTATATATGTATAACTATGTATAAATAGAAACTTAATATATTTTAATAATATTACAATACAATTTGATGTTTTATGTAATTATCAATAGTAATATGCTGTCTATTTAAGTATGAAGCAATGTCCTTTTATAAGCTGAGGTAGGCAGGCAGAATCTTTTAAAATGACTTACTTAAAGTTTTAATCAGATATTATATATAATTATTGATATACATTTCAAATCAAATTGTAAGAAATCTATATGCAATGACATTTGAAATTTAACATCAGTCATTCAAAGAAGTTAAAGAGATTATGGAGGATTTGCATAAGAATTTTAATTTCGAAGATATTGACGAGGTATTTATTATGGACAATATTATTGAGGAGCACTTATTGGGCATAAGTGCGACTATTTATTGACACTTCTAAGCAGCTCCCTTTAATGGGCAGTCTAGATCTTATAGCAAAAAACAGAAATATTTAAGATCTAATACAAATAAACTATAAATAAGTATAATTGTAATATAATAATCACAATCTTATAATTTAGGAAGTTGTAACAAATAATTTAATTAGGTTAGTTTCCACGATATATTAACATTACAAAATACTATTAATATATCTATTTCAAATGTAAAATATATTGTTAAAGAATATTTATATTTGTTGAAGTTAGATTAAATTAATATTATTTCTGCCTTAATTTCTATAATAGCGCGTTATGTTAAATTCTTTACTAAAATTTTAAAATAAATTTGCTATATTTTAGAAATTTGTTTATAATAAGCAACATATAAATATTATAAATTAAAGTTAAAATGTTCATATAGGATATATATATATATATATGTACCGATTAACTTATAAACAAATAGATTAAACAGAAAAATTACTCACGGGTGAATATATATTGATCCAAAACTTTTCAATCCCAGAATATACAAAACTGAAGTTTCAGATTTAACAAAGATATTTAATGCAAATGCCAGCACATTAGGATAAAATATTGTCACAATACAATAACTGAACTGCTTTAATTTCATATAGCTTATTCAGATCCGACATCGTGTATCAATTATTGAGGAATTGGTTGTGTCACTCTTGTAAAATATATTTACATCATAAAAACATGCGTTATAACCCGTGTATCTACAGACATCGTTAGAGCTTTATATTAATAGCAGTCCAACAAATAACACAACCAAAAATTATTCTAACCGCAAACTATTTAGTTTTCCAATTTTTAGATAGAAAGAAATTGGTTTGGACGAAGATGGAGGGGTGGGAGGGGGTTGGTAGAGGGATGGGGAAAGGGGAGTTTGCAAGCCTATAAACCACAACAAACAAATGAAATGGTGTATGGACAGAGAAAAGAAAATAGGAGAGTATGGGAAACGAAGGGAAATTTGGAACAAGGGTGAGCCTGGGAGGGTGGGAAGTTTTTCACAATCAGCGTTTGGTCAAACTGCGTCATCTACGAATAAGACAAAAATCAATGTTTGACTGATCGATCGGATTTCTTATTTTCTTTGCATTAAAAAAAGAGCGCTATAAGAGAATTAGATGAATACAACCGAAGTTTATCCGGGATTCTGGGTAAATTGCCAAAATTATGCTGTGGGACCTTGTGTAGATGAACAGCTAGATAAACTGTATCTCATTATGTTTAAAGATTCATGTAAACTAGATTTTTTATATGATAAAACATAATACAACCGTATAAATTTAAAAAAGAACTGCCTGGCTACTTTTCTTAAAGATCTTCAAACATAACAAAGCAGTAGAATTAGTTTGATATATATATGTATATATTAACCAAATATACACATTGAAAAATAAAATGTCCCAGCTTTAGCTAACAAGCAGATTTCTGTATTTAAGTACTAAACATTTATTAACATTAGGTGCTAATTATAGGCGCAGTTACATGGCTTATATACGTTAGAGGAGAAACTTTAATGCAAAATCGATTTTATGTAAATGTAATACTCTCTATGCAGAGTATGTTATACATTTGAACACAGAAGTTTCCCAAAGGAATCGGGATATTTCCATTAAATAAATCAATAAAAAGAAACTAAACTTTTTAAAGGCAAATAATGGTATGTTATAAAACTAATAATTGTCCAAATGTTCGCATATTTTACAGATCTTTAGGTGAATAATTATTGTACTTGTCGTTAGAAGTTCATTATCAAGTTAATACAACTTCTTGCTAAAATTAGGTTATCAAATATATCAAAATATGTATAATATATAATATGTATAAAAGTTAAAATATAGGATTTTGAAAAATTAATTACTATATTAAAAAATTATATTGGAAAATTTTCGTTTTAATTCCAAAGTGTGAATCATCATTTTTGATTGGTAAGATATTTACTGTAGATACCCTTTTTCACATTTAAGTCATGATTATTTAACATATATTCTTATAATGAATATATTATATTGTAAAATACAACGAATTTCATCTAATAAATTATTTGTAAGTATATACATCAAATGTAATATAATAAAAATTATTGTTTAACGAACCAGAATAAATCAAACAAAACGAATCTAACAAAACCTATCAATTTAATTTTAATAATAATTTTGAGATATTTAGAAGTACTCTGTCCTACATAAAACAAGTTTAAATAATTTAAAACAAGCAGAATACAAGACGATTACTTGAAAATGTACATAATACTAGTCAACACTGCATAGTTTACTGATGACGTGCCAGTAGTACTATAATTCATTTTTGCTTAAAATAATAATACCTATGTTGCTAACATTTTGGTTGCGAAGGAGAATAAGTCAATCTAAAGTAAACTATATTTGGTAATTGGGATTTATTTGCTAGGACGAAGTTATTCGAATACACGATCATTCATTTAAAATTATTATGCTACAGTAATCGAGTATTTTTCAGAGTTTTAATTAAGTCAGAATTTATCAAAATTCATCCTTTAAACTCCTTCATATAATATAGAAACTTTACAAATTTTTAAATTCTAGTTGCTTAGGTTTTAGTTCAAATGTATTTTATCGAACAAAGCTTTTTAGTGTGCATTTAGTCTGCATAACGTAGAGACTTTTCCCTACTTTTTTAATCTATATTAATCAATTGGAGCTTTATACATAAGAAATTCGCATCCTCATCACGTGATTCGAGAAAACTAATTGTACCTACTATTATTTGTTGGCATGTAATATAATTTTATCATGAAAGTTATATTAAAAATTGAAAATAATCAAAGAATACATGCAAAACTCTCTACAAATACACTCTAAAACTATTGCTTCAACTACATGTTATAAACCATTGAAGTCAGTATGTTGGAACTCATCGGAAGGACATTAAAAAAATAGTTTATTTAAAATCAATAAACAAATTACGGAGTGTACTACTAAATATTTAAACATCACTTAACTTGTATATCTATGAAATTGCAAATATATATTCAGTGAATATCTATAATAAACAAAAAATATATAAACCTAACGATATGTCAGTCTAGAACGAATTCAAATACATACAAAGTGTAAGAATGCAGCATACGTTTACCTAGATAGTAAGTGTAGTAGTTTTACTACATTTTATAAACAATATTTTCGTAAGCTTATACTTGCACTATAATATGTGTAGTCTACATAAAATACGAGGATGTTGGTCGACAATATACGGGATCTCTTAACTCGATATATCAACATTCCATTCGCCAATAATAATCTTCATAATTTAGTATATATTTCAGCTAAGCTATCATATATACCTTTCACCTTCGCCCACTACTAATGCAGTAAATGCATAAATCAGTACCCATAGGCTTAAATCATCATCTATATATAATATAGCGTTATCTATTTCGCAGTTAAGGATATACTTATATACTCCAACGTATACATATATTTCATTAACATTTTTTTTATTCTGACTAGTATTTACGATATTTGAGAATTCAAAAAGGAAGTCATAGTAGACGGTGCATTTAAATGTTAGAGCCATTTATAGTTTTCCTATGGCTTCCCAGTTCCGAAGATTAACTTTATGGATTGGCAATCTACATCAGAACTGCAGAAATTGCACGTGACCAACTAAGGAAGTCAATGTTAAGAAAAAACAGCAAGCTAAAAATACATGTATACCTAAGTCCTAAGCGATGGTATGACTTATGGGCCAACATATACACGCTTCATAATATGTAATAAGTATGATATTTATGGGTTATAATCAAATACATGATTAGATGTGAAAGATTCCATTCGTGCCCGATAGTATACATATAAATATCGTGCATATAACTGCGAATGGGGATTAATAAATAGCGCAATAAGGAATATCGATTATACCTGTAGATGTATATCGCTGGCTGGATTATTCAAAGGAGTTTGTGACTGAACGAAACTTGTGGTAGAATAAGAACATCATTGTGCACATAATGATGATCTACATCTACCGCAGACCGCAGACTTGATAGATTTTATGTATATCGATGATTTATAAGAATGACTATCCATTCTAAGTTTTCATTTCGAGGTAAACATTCTTTTAGTGAGTGTTGTAGGCTAACCTATATAAACTTCTTTGACGATCAATATACAAATAAAAATGACTATTCCTTTATAACATTTTATAAATGTAATACATTTTCTGTGTAAAGATATTTATGACTATCTATAAACATATACTATATCCCAATGTTAATATCATAAATAAATGGCAATGTACAATGAAATTACAACAATAACATTTTAACTTCATGTTTAGTATATAATAATAATACATACCACACAAAAGCAAGTAAAGATAATAATAAAAAAACAACACACAAATGTGAATAATTTTTAATCAATGTTCGCTTTTTTTGTGTATATAATAGCATATATGTTTTAAATTATTAATTATAAAAATAGTCTTAAATCATATTTGCTAATAATTTGTTTATCTCTATACTAAGAAATATTATATACAGACAATGCTCTTAAAATATCAACAATTAAAGTGAAAGAATATGAAAGAAAAGCACAAATATTTAAGTAAAAGAATTGAGTAATTCGAAATTTGAAATTAGATTCTAAGTCAACTTTAAAAAATCAGCAAAAAATTCAAGATTTGCGCTTAAAAGGAATTGCTTCTTACATATCAAAATATATCATAACTTATTCAAATAAAATGTCATTATTCAAATTATAATTATAATTATTGCGCGAAACTGGCTTCCTTTGTTACAAAATATTTTCTTACATAATAGAATAAACCCCTAAAATAATAATCATTCTACTGCTATTTCATAAAGTAGTCTGATTATTTAACCAATTATTATTAATAAAAGATCAAATTTACAGCTGCAAATTTTTTCATACTATTTGAACAACAAAGGAAATATAAAGCCAGGGAAATGATCCTAACATAAATTTATTAAAGTCCATTTTAGAACCCTTTTTCTTTAGAAAAACTGTCTTAGTTAACATTTTTACTCATGCAGATGCCACTAAGTATACACGTTATTTCATATGAAAAAAACTCGGTTTAAACTAAATTTAACTTTTTTATGTTTCCCGTAGTTCAATGTATATATTTTACGCTTTAATAGTAATGTTGGAAGCTTAAATTTAAGAATATTTACTATGTGCAATAAATTCCCCATGCATAAAACAATTATTTTTTATCCACTTACTGGACGAATCCATCGCAAACTTTGAATAACTTTTTGAGTGCAGTTCCAGGTAGCAGAATGAATTCGATATATATATGTCTGTTAAAAAATTACAAGTTATAGGTGAATTTGATGATCTTCAAGAATAATGTCCATAAACAATTCCAAAAAGTCTTCCATCGATAAACTGTTGCATTAAGTTTGTATAATGTATGATGCACGTTATATGCATACATAGGTACTACATTAACGCACTCATGTTTTGTCCAAAATGAGGCAAGATGATTCTTAGATCAACTCATTTACCAAATATATATGTTGCCAAAATATCTATCACACAATAACGTACAATGTTAGAAAAGTAGTTTGGCACATTGTTGATTACGATTGTATATAATATTCAAGCATTATGTTATTGTTAATGAATCAAGAAAAGCAAATATTTTGAGTGACTTTTCTGCAAATGAATTCAACTACATCATAGTCTGTAGCAATGGTAATAATAGTTCTAGAAGTAACACATGTATATTAATAAATAACCTACTGCATGTCCCGATAAGCACGAGTATGACTTCATAACATGTATACCTACGTCAAATTACAAACGCCGACAATCTATAATGTTTTGTTTATAAAAGGAGAGAATTATATTATATAATGGTCACAGCACAACAGGTAACTAAGGAATGGCCAAGTGGATGAGAGTCTGTATGTAAGCCTATGCGGCGAGGATAGATTTTGGTGAATTAAACAAGAGAGAGAGAGGAGGAGATTGTAAATCAAACAGGACACAAATCTGCAGACACATCGACTTTAGATAGTCAACACAAGTGTATATATAAAGCATTCTATTACAGATATCGCAAATGTTACTTGTAGATGCATATTTACATCGATATTAAGAGGGTTTATGGCTTATAAATATATTATATAGCATCTTTGAATTTTGATGCTTAAGTACGAAAATATATTCGGTAATAGAAAGGGTGTGCCAGGACATATTTAATTGAGGTATGTGATGACAGTCAAAAAGTCAGACGCGTCCATGCGTCTCGAAATTTACGTAAATATCAAACTCTATAGACTATAAAATTGGATTAATATTCTGGGAATCCTTTCCCAAAAAATGGAACTGTATTGTACTTTTAGGAAGTAGTGCGTTGGCTACATTAGTTATATATACTTAATAGCTTGATTACTTAAGGTTTGTTAACTAATATGTGTAAATATGCAAATTTTTAAATAAATAAAAAACTTATATAACTGCTACATCGAAATAAATGTTTCTTCATGGTTTCATGTACAAGAATAAACATATTTTATAACACTAAAATAAATTCTAAAAAGTAACTTACATTTAGATTACACACCTTACTTTAGAAACTTACATTAATGCATATTTATATAAACAAATAAACAATTTGTACAAATTAACTATTCTAGCTGAGAAGGGATCATAATTATATACTAAAAAAACAGTATAATGTGTTTTTAATTTTCAAATATAATTCAGATTGCAATTTTTATGTGATATACTATAAAAGTTATCATTTTCAAAATGTAATAGGAGTGAATAAGTAATACGTAAATATTTATATAGCTAATAATACGATCTAACAAAATACAGATAAAAAATAGAACTGAGAAAATGGTACTAGTTAATGCCTTATATTTTCGTTTATAAGCAACCTAATATAGGCCGAACATATTTAATGTGAGATAAATTGCTTGCAGAAGGCTAAAATCTACTGCACGCAATCACACATTAAATATGTTTTCCGATATTATAGGCTATTTAACAACGAAATATAAGACATTAATTAGTTTTAATTTCTTTCAAAATGTTTATTACCTAGCATTTGGACTCTTTATATTTATATATGTTAAAGTTATGTTACGGAATTACATCATAAATTATTATAATAAGTGTGGTCAATTAATTTTTGAAAAATATACACTAGAATAATATAAAAAATTATGATTACACGAAATCTTAAAAATATAATTTATATAAACCTTTTATTATTAATAATCTAATGAAGAATTGAAAATTCTCCAACATAATGTATGAATATCCACAATCTCCATGCAAATTAAAATAAGACATTAAAATTAATGATTAGCGCAAATAATCTGCGGCTGACAGTGATTGACATTGACTGCCTGTATAATGATAACTCACTAGCCTCAAAGTCTATAAGAATAAAAATCCATAATGCCAGTTAACTACCCGCAATTATACATCTTTGAAATGATGTGTGAGGCCTTATTATTCGACTTTTGGGCAAAACATGAAAAGGCAATTTCATCTTTAAAAATGATCAATCATTAAGAAGAAAATTTAATTATTCAAATTACTGATTGAATTAAAAATACATAATAAGGTGAAGCAAATCAAAAACGTATCTAAATTTATCTTCTATAAAGTAAAAATCCGAATTATATTCTCTAAAAAGTCAAAAATTAGTTTTAAAACGTCAATATACCCTTCCTTCTCTATGATTGCTTTATATATTAAGAGTTTGATGTGCATACAATGATTTTAAATTGCTTTGAAACGTTAATGATACTTATGAGTTTTATAAACACTAACGCCTCATGAAACAAAATATTATCTGATGCTATTTGTAGAGGGTACCCGTACAGCTGTCCACTGTGCATTTTGCCGTTACCAAATCAGACTGTTGATATAAAAAGTATAATTTATAAACCGGCGTATGATACTAACCATGCATAAAAGTACTCTTAATAACATAGAATTTAGGTAAATTCCATTGAAAAACAGTGTTAAAATACTAAAAGTAACTAAAACTAATGGGTATTTCAACTTAGCATAATAACATATAATTATTAAGACATTTTAGAGATTATTTTGTCTCGATGTTTCATTGTAGTATATTTTTAGAAAATACGCTTAACTCTGAAAAAGTTAAAATGTTTGTGGGATAAATGTTTGTAGACAGAAGAGGTCTTATAGTAAATAATTCTCCATAACAAAATGATTGAATGACAATTAATCTTAAATATTTGTATATAGAGATTCTGTCAATATACGTATATTCGACACGCTATATACAACCCAATACCTATATACATATATCTATATCTTAATAGATTTTAGCAAAACACATTTACTTTTAGTTATATATATAATATAATTTCAGAGATTTTTAATGTGAAGAATTATGATTAAAAAATGCTTTTTAATCATTCTACAATTGTTAATAACAGTTGATAAAAGTTGAGACTTTACAAATATTTGTTTTTGATTTACACGTTTTATTTATACTTTAAAAAACTAAGGATTTAGGTTAGGTTGTTAATGTTGTTATATGTTGTTAAATAATTCCATACAATTGTTTATTTTCAATAATTTCATATATATATATATCTTGTTCTCCAAACTGCTTCTGTATTATAAAAAGTTATTTAATTTTGTAACTTTTTATAGTTGCGTGTATATACGAAACTGGAAAATAAAAAAGTTCAACTACAATTTCCCAACCAGTCAAGCAAACCCTATACAAAAAGACTATTTCTTAGTGAGTATTATACCCCTGCAGCATACATGCATGTATAGATATACATATACTTCAAAAAATCATCTCACTCATCATATGTGTTTTTGAAAAAAACATTGAACCAGAGTTCAGACACCCATGCTAAAACGCCTGTGATATGAATTACGAATATACAGACCGCGTATTTCAAAACTTTGTACTGCACTACAAACCTAGCGAAACATACTTTTATGGTCGTTCGAGAGTCCCAGGCATACCCAGAGTTTAAGTTAGTAATCTTCACGCTCTTTAGTTGTAAACCGGCTATGCTAAAACTACACCTAAAGAATATTATATTAGTACTAGAAAATTTTAGACCAGATGGCTGCCATATATGATGCAAAAATATGCGTGTTGGATTGTGATTATACTGCACGCAGTATAGGTGAATATTAATGCAGAACATACATACGAAATTGAAAACTTTCCTATACTTGCATCTTAAATAGGTTTGAAAATATGTATTAAGCTCGTGGCTTTAGAAAATTAACATGTCAATGTTGATGGCGTAGCCCTAAAAATTAGAAAATACCATGTGTATGTTTCATAATAAAGCTGAGTCATTCAAATGTGATCAACATATATATATAACCGAAAGACTATACTTATGATATATATAGCGTTTACTATAAAGAGTAGATCCGGTATAAAAATGCCTATTTGCGGAACATCACATATACGTGATGTTATATTTAAGAAATCAGGAAATTGATTAAATGTGGCAACTGTCGCTTTTACCAAAAAACATCACCCAGATGTGCATACAATGTAGTGCTATCCTACATAACATACATATAATATGTACAATCAGCAAAAAGAAATGGACTGAAGAAAAAGTTTAAAAGTATGATTTTAAGTCTTTAACTCAGACATAACAGGACTTTAACATTAACTTAAGACATAATATGTAAGGTATATATACCAAAGACTGTACCATGATATCTAAATGAATTTAAATAGTATCTGTATGCATAAAATGCACATATATATATTATGTGATTTGAAAAAGGGCCATACATATATTTAAAAAATATAGTATAGATGAGCTTTTACTTTTATATAATAAAAATATGAAGGGATTAGGATAAACAGCTATTTCCACATAATCAATTATAACTAGATTCGTACATGACTCGTGTTTATATTAAATCCTATTAAAACAACGAATAAATTAGTCAAACTACATTTACTTTTAACGAATTCTGATTATTATAACAGACCTTTTCAAAAGTGAGGGAAACCATATTTTTAATATGTAGATATTTTAGTACATTATAATTGCTGACTAATTATTTTATCATCTTGGTTCTTCTTTAATATCAGTTGACTATTTTGGATAAATGCCAACGTTATAATTGGGGTCAATGGCAACACAGGACCTTGAATTAAAAGTTGTGTCTGTAACATTTCCTAACTAATTCGAACTGAATTCTTAATAATAATCACATACATATTTGCTGCATATTTTACAGATTAGGCAATTAAAGGGTGGCACCTATTCACCTGACATAAACGTAACACATTTAGAAATCGTATATACAAGTATACTTAATACTTGTCTTTCTATAGCACAAATAATATAGTAATTATAGTTATAAACAACTTTAAGTTCATGACAATTCCAGATGTCCTGAGATGAAAACACAGTGTATATTAGCAAAAATATATCTTTGTTAAAGAACCCTTCATAAACCCTCATAAATACTAGTAAAGATATGTGGCTTATATTTGTATGGTCAAATTTTGAGGTTGTCTAAATTCTTCATTCAGTAATTCAGAGCCATATTTAAACATGATTCAAAATGTTTTTAATTAAAGAAATTATGGCATTTAAAGACAACAGAACTCGGAATTCTTCTTATAAATAATAAAATTGATGTTTGCAAGACGATTTATCTCCTTCATTTGGAATCAAAATATTTTAATATTTCTCATAAAAATAATTACATTATATTGTCAATAACATAGAGTAATTAAACACTGAGATTTCACTCTTATTGTTTCTCAATACAGTTCAATGCTACTATCTTGACACCTTTTTCAAAATAATGTTTAAAAAACTGAAATGTAGTTAAATAGTTTATGTGGTAACACAGATTTAGATATATGGGCAATAAATTATCAGACAAACTTACACATGTTAAACTTGTAGGAAAATATATATTTGCTCTTTAAATTAATTTAATACAACGATTTCATATTTCATTACCACAATAGTAAACATATTACGTATTGATATATTGTTTAATATATTATATAATTTCAAATAAAAATAAAAATAGTCATTTTTCATAATACTGCTTAATTAAATATTTCATAATTTTGCATTTTAACTCTACTTAGTTAGTAAACTACTTGGAATAATAGCAGTATGATACTTAAAAATATGAGCGGTACAAACAGGGTATTATGTTATCATAGTCAGCTTTATCGTGTCGGGGGTTATATTTATTTCATTAAAATTGAATAATGTGCGCCTAAAATAATTGTTACTGTATTTTATCAACTTTAAAAATAAAATAAATAATAATATGCTTAATTTTCAGTTTAGACTGTCATTCGATGTGAATGGTAGGCCAAACGGTTTGGTTTGCTTTGGTTTGATCTAAGCCATCTAGGTTCAAAACGGTTTGACGATAGCTCAGTTATTTGTGCTGTGTGACCCGGAAAATGGACAGAATTTTTTATCGTCATTGGAAAGCCATTTTAAACCGGTTTAAACATTCTTGAAAATTACACTGCTTATTTGTATATTTTTTAGTTATAAATATATTTTTGCTTTTAAACATAATTAAATATCTTTTAAAGTAAACTGTTATATATATAAGTATATATAAACAAAACAAAAAGTATAACAAACAGACAAAAGATAAAAATCGTATATGTATATTATGCTCTTATGTGTCCATATTTTCTTACATGTTTTACAGAATTATGTATATGCCGCATCTACATATTGTCTTGTTAATCAATTATAATGTTAAAGTAATGGACTACTTTTAACGAAAGATTTGTACATGAGAATTTGATATTTTTTGTAAATTTAACTAGGCATATAAGACAACGAATGTCAAAAATTATACCATAATTAAAAGTCTTGACTATCAGAAATAGATCATACAGTGATTTCAATTACTTCTATTTCTAATTTATAGGTAGCAAGTGATATGTCACTATAATCTAATCAATACGTATAGGAGCATATACAAATATATATTTTTAAGAGCATACATAAGTAAATGAGAAAATGGTTAATAATTTCCACATAAAAATAAAAAAGATTATTTTTTATTTCTATAAGATAAAGTTGTAATACAGATTTATCAAACCAAATACGGTTAAAAAATTTCCAACGAGTATACCAATTAAAAATGTTTTCCATTATATTAAATATGTCCCGTTTTCTAATGAAATTAGAATTTCTGTCTTCAAACCGGTTTATGTAACGGTTTAAACTCAAACTCTCGGAAAATTTCGGACACCTCCGCCAATTTAAGCGGTTTAAATAATCCTTTTGCAAAAATGGTTTGGTTTAGAAACTAATTTTCTCTACCTGATTTTATTTGGCAATAATTTAATCCTTATCTAAAACGTGGTAGATCAAAATAGAAACGGTTTCGCATGGGACGGTTTGGTTTGAACCAAACCGTATGTGAAATGGCCTATTAATTAATGTCTATGGTCTAGATCTTTTAAAGAATTACATTAGACATGCATATATAGTAATTCCAGTTTAAATACAAAAATGTTGAGAATTTATAAACGTGCAGATTATATAGTATGTGCTTATTAGTCCGTCGCTAAATCCAGAAAGCTTTTAAGCTACTGTTATACTTTAAATGTTTCATATGGTCTCCGCTCGCAACTAGTATTCAATTGTGCTACATCTCTCACCTCGACTGGTCAGAGTGTTATTGTTGTTGTTCCTTCGATGCAGACTTCCCATCTTCCGGTCTTCTCCGCGGAAGTTGGCCGGCCTCTCTGCAGCTCGATCCGAAGCCCGTCTCTGCAGAAGACTCGGAATGCCTGCACCTCTTGTCGTCGAGAACTGTTGGTGCTGTTGTCCAGATGAAGTTCCAGATGTCTTCTCTGAGTTCCTGTTACAAAGTCAGTAAATTTAGGATGATAATCGCACATTTTGGAAGGAGAACAGAATTTTAATTTTGAAACCTGATATATTTTGCTATTTAAAATTTCTCGATTTAAGAATTTTTCAAAGAAATTTCTATTAGTTAAAATATACCAAAGTATAGTTTTAGATTTTAGAAAATTGTAGGAATACTTAAATATATGGCGCAAATTATATGGCTATAAGTAACTAATTATAATTGAAGATATTTTTACCAAATTTGTACCATTTAAAAAGTCTGTTATTATGTATGTATATTAAATATGTTAGAAATATTTGCTCAAGTAATCCTCCATAATAATATTGTTTCTGGAATATCTGTATACTTCTTAAAAAGACGTGACAAAAGACTCCATGACAAACAAATTTTTATGGTTTAATGATTTATAATTTAAAAAATTATGATAATGATTATTTTAATCGAAGATGTAACACTACGTTAATGTAAAAATTATTGTTTTAAACAATGCATACGATCAAACATAACTTTTTGGAAATGTCATTTACAATGATAATTACACATGTCTGTAACAGCATATTTTTGTAACTATTGGATAATGCAGGATAAATGTTAAAAAATAAAGTTTATTTTTTGAAGAAGCATAATTTTGTTTTAAACTTTTATTTGTGATTTATAACAACAATTCTATATTACTAACACAACATTTCCTTTTTTTAAATATAGAAAAATAAACCAATCAAGATAATATGTATATTATTTATAATCAAGACAAACTGAAACCTTTAATTATAAAAGCATCAAATTATTTAAAATAAAGATACTTCAATAGATCAATTAATTTCAAATGTATCGGAGTAGTGTAGATATAATGAATAATGTGCATTAAAGTACACAGAAAAATACCAAAAAGCTCATTAAATAGTAAAAGTATATTAATGACTGTGTAGATTGTATGACATTGTATTAATGTGCTGAAAAATCAAAATATTCAACAAAATGACTGTTGAGTGTGACGCACTTCTGGCAGTTTAAATTACAGAAATGGATAAATGAACTACTAGAAGGGAAATTTTGTCCAAATCGTGGCACTAATTAGGATTCTTACTCGGGGCAAAAAGGTCTCTAGTCTTTTTAGCATTTGATAGATAGCAAAGGTCTCCTAAAACTCGCGATAGTTCGGTTATTCGGGCAGCCATTGAAAAACGGCTTTCACTGCTAGAATCTCCATAAAATTGACAATTTTAGTTAAAATTTCGATAATGACCAGATAAAATATGCTTGGATCAGATTGCATGATTGGTTTGAAAATTATCCTTGTACCTCTCCTATACATACGATGCAGAGCTGTTAAATAGACATTTCGAAGCAATCGATACTCCTGCATTGAGTTTACTTAAATAAGAATGTTATGTGCGGCGTTGCGCAGC